>JAHWFP010141720.1:2624-13388 GCA_023313725.1 Lithobius niger | reverse complement strand
GTATGATAGCTTATCGTGTTTCTGTTACTACATGAGGTAAAACATTACGTCATAGTTTTATCAGGCAAAGTTTACTTTGGAAGGTCAAAACTGGTTTACGCATAATAAACTTTGCATGAACAAACTATGACAACATGAACAAACGTCATGAGGGTCAAAGAAACTTTGACGTTATGTTGCAGGTTTTTTCGCGTATTTGAGAGTCATAAAATCAAGTTGCAGCGACAAAAAACGGCTAACGGAAGCGCAATTTAATTATCTTTTATTTGGTCCTACTCCTATCTTTGTAGGTGCCTTGCTTCAAGAGGAGTAGAGGTACACACGCGCACGCTTATCGTAATCTTTTAATGATGTTGATATCTACATCATTAAGGACGTATGATGTGCGTTTATGTGTGTGTTTGTACGTCTACTCCTCTGGAACAAAAGCACCTACAAAAATGGGAGTAGGAAGAAACGAAAGATAATTAAATTGCACTTCGGATAGGCCTATTTTCGTCGCTGTAACTTGATATTATGACCCTAAAATACGCGAAAGAACCTTTTAAACGCTCATGATGTTTGTTCATGACGTCATAGGTTGTTCATGAAAGCGAAGCGAAGCGAAATGATCTGGAGAAGGATGCACGCAAAAAATAACCTAAAAGGACGACGTATTTCGCAATATACAACATACACATCTTAAAATTGGTTGTTTATCAACTGACTTGATGCGTGGAAAAAAACAGACCCATAGACTTGCTTTTAAAAAGGTGTTAAACATTCGTGTTTCTGAAACACGGAGATGCGTGGATTGAGCGAGCAAAGTGAGCGATTGTCATGTAAGCTAAACCTTTTCAATGTGTGTTTGCCATGCTCTCTCAATCTTTCATCCTTAGTAGGGGATCACTTCTGGGGTTACAGACGTACAAACTTACAACGATTGTTGACCAAATTTTTTTCGTGGAAGCCTCTAACATTTCGGGAACGTCCATCAACAATGGTTAGACGACAACAGACCAACAAGGAACAAGTCAGTTAATAACTGGTTGTTCTCAGTAACAATCAGCAAACACACACAGCTTTGCTCAAAAATTGTTGTCGAGCCAACAGACACATACAAAATACAAGCGTTACAAGTATGGTGTGACACCGATGAATACACATGCAAAATACAAGCGATAGCATAATGATAAACTACGTAGACATCTAAACCTTATTTAAAGAGGTGCTGCAGTAAGAAATCCCCTCGAGTAAAGCGAAATGACGCCAACCGAGTAAGCGATGTGGCTAGTCTATATTATAAGGTATACTTATATGTGTATATGTCTCTGAATAAGGTCTATATCTATGTCTCTGAATACGATATCTATATATATATATATAAAGGTCTGTATATGTGTCTGTGAATACCTGTAATTCGCCATACGTACCTTAAATGAATTGAACATCTCCAAATTTATTACAGCTATCTATAAATGGCACCTATTTACGGATATCTTTAAATGAATACAGATAATTGCAATTGAATTAATGATATCTCTAATTTAATTGCAGATATCTGTAACCCATTTAAAAATATCGGTAAATGGCACGTATTTAAAGTTATCTTTAAATGAATTACAGATATCTCTAAATTAATTGCAGCTCTTAGTAATTCACTTAAAGAATTACAGGTATCTGCATTATTTTTTGGTATCTTTATTTGAATTAAATATATTTGCAATTCTATAATAAAAGGATTGAATGGCTTGCCATGGAACTAAAATACTAGACATCGTGTGCAAATTACGTTGAATTTATACAGCACTTGTACGCATTATACAGTCAATGTGGAAAGTCTAAGGTCTATATATGTGTCTCTATTTACTCTTAAAATTAATCTAATCTACCTGGAAACGTGGAGTATGTTTAGTACTTTGTGGGCCTCTTAGGATTTCCACATTGACTTTATGAAGCCCGTTCACTTTTTTATTTATACGTGTATCAACGCGAACGTTATTGTGCGGAAAATCACTTCACTCTGACATATTACGGCAAGTTTAATATCCCATAAGATTTGAAACTGGTTCGTAAACCGGTGAGTAATTAATCCTCGACTCTGGTCGATACGTTCAGCTAAAATCCCGGCAGCTTCTTTTAATTTTTTTTTTTTTTAGTTTTATTCATTTTTTCCCCAACTTCTTAATTTACTCTTTATGTATTTAAATGGCGGACCCACGAAATCTGGTGCGTCTCAAAGTTGATAGGCGGTAGGGCTAGTTCCATTAAATTAATAGATACCAAATGGATGTTTAAAAGGTGGGGAGAGAGACGTGGAGGGACCTGGTTGGAACTGTGGCTTTGGAAATGAGGCGATACATTTCGCTCGACTGCCCGCAGCGGCGGCGTGGCGATGTCGATAAAATCGCCGATTTTGTTCCATTAAAAAGAGCCATAAAACTCGGAATGGGGTCTTTGTGGCGCCAATTCTCTAATGTGGCCCAAAACGGCTATTTTGATCGATACCAAGTAAAAGATCTTTACGACCACGTGCTACGTAAATGTCAGACTTTTTCTCTCTTTCCCCGCCCCTCGCTTTTTTTTTTCTCATTACACATGCAGACGAAATTTTCATGAGTTCCCAATAATGGTGATTGTATGGATTTAAAAGGGGTCCAATTGAACGCAGGGGTTGCAAATTCTGGTTATTCGGTGATGTAACTGAAGGTAGTGAGGAAAACAAAACGGTTTCATGTTGTGTGTATCTTACGATGTTTATTTCAAAGTATCTGGTTATGCAATTAGGTTTATATAGTTTCAGAAGTTTCATGTAGTTTCAGTAATTTACTGTAGTTTCACTAGTTAGATGTAGTTTTAACAGTTTCATGAAGTTTCGCTCGTTGTATGTAGTTGCACTAGATCCATGCAGTTTCACTAGTATCCCCAGTTTCACTAGTTTCAGTTGTGTCAAGCATTTTCACTAGTTTCATGCAGATTCATTAATTTCACGTGGTTTCACTACTTTCATGTGGTTTCAGTAGTTTCATGTAGTTTCAATAGTTTTTTGTAGTTTCAGTAGTTTCATGTAGTTTCACTAGTTTCTTGTAGTTTCAGTAGTTTCGCTAGTTTCATGCAGGTTTAGTAGTTTCATGTAGTTTCATGCAGGTTTAGTAGTTTCATGTAGTTTCCCTTGCTTCATGTAGTTTACTAGTTTCTATAGTTTCACTAGTTTCATGTAAGTTCAGTAGTTTCATGTAGTTTCTCTAGTTTCATCTAGTTTCAGTAGTTTTACTAGTTTCTACATTTTCACTAGTTTCACGTAAGTTCAGTAGTTTCACTTGTTTCATGGATGTTCAATAGTTTCGTGGGGTTTCACAAATTTTATGTAGATTCAGAAGTTTCATGTGGTTTCAGTAGTTTCATGTAGCTTCAGTAGTTTCACTAGTTTCACATAGGTTCAGTAGTTTCATGTGGTTTCATCCAGTTTTACTGGTTTCATGCAGTTTTAATAGTTTCATGTGGTTTCACTAGTTTCATGTAGTTTCAGAAGTTTTATTTAGTTTCACTAGTTTTATGTAGTTTCAGTAGTTTCAGTAGTTTTAGTAGGTTCATAAGATTGGGTCCAAGCTTGTGATTACCCTAGAGGGTCAAGGTGAAAAAAGTGTTTCGGGTACAGACATTTTTCACCCTCGTGCCACGCCATGATACCCCCGCTGCAACACAGGAACCAATTTCAGCAATGTCAAGTAAATACTGAAGCACATACAATTGATTGCCACCACCATCGCTCATGCACCCTCAGCGACCATTTTGCATACCGATGCAAAAACAATCCTTCCGACAACAATTTAAACCACGTTATACATTTCTTTGTCAACAACTTCAGGCGTATTTCCTTACCAACAAGGTTAAGCCTAATAATTTCAGCAGCATACAAGCAACTGGCCGGATAATAAACCTAATTCCAGGTCGTAAGAAAATTTTGGGCATAAGTACAATTTAATGGGTAATGATAGGGCGATTCCGGAAGTTGTTACCTTCACCCATGACAGGCAGATGCTGTCCATTGTGTTTAAGTGTTACGAAAAATCGATAGACCTAAATATCCCCGTGTTAAAATATCATTAGCAATAAATGGTGTATCATTGATTATCATCATGATCAGTGGCCTTAATTTTTCGTTAGTCTTTCCAGTAACATTAGTCTTTCCAGTAATATTAATGTTCCAACCAGAAATTTTAACTAATGTTGTAGAAATGCCCACTGTGGCAAAGAATTTAGTGCATGGTCCACGTTTTTTTTGTGTACAGCTTTAAACTCTAAATTATGGAATCACGACGTGTATGTACGTCAAAACTATAAACCAGGTAATCTGGTAATGTTTAGTCATTGTTCTAACCATAGATACTATAATGACGTATTTGGTAATACAATTCAGAGCGACTCGAAGCATACACACAGGGAGCCTCTAACATAATCGTTGGATACCGCCCACTCATCCGAAATGCAATCTCATTATCCTCCATGGGACACACCCCAAGTAAATGTGAGCAGGATGTCACCGTAAACGTTAGCGACTATCAGAATCCTATTAATAATGACCCTTACACAGTACTCCCGGACATTACCCTGAGTAAATATGAGCAGGATGTGTCTGTATATGCGAACAATAAGTTGCAACCCTTTCAAACACCTCTGTTTAATTCTTTCGGAAGAAATATCGTGCAAATATATAGGGTTTGTGTCTGAACATTTAAAGGATAAAGATGTATTGATGTAGCCAACTCAGGATGAGATCAGAAAAAATTCAGGAGATGGCCAAGAAATACACGAACATTTATAAAAGCATTATGTTTGGAGGATAAATTCACTCGTCATCAAGCGCGTGTAATCAGCCACAGCTTCATCAAACGGATAAAACTACACAATGCATTGGGCGACTTCCCTAAAATAATCAATATACAATTAAAAAGAACCTAAACCTGGCCAAAACAGCCAAGCAATAGGCAACCATTCGACCTTCTTCCTGTGAGTGCCGAACAGAATTGAAGGTATGTGGCTGGTGCTTCATTTTACATGCTACGTGAGTAAGTGTGGGGAGGGTTGGAGGTTTATTGGTTGAAGCGATTGTAGAAATTTCGAGTTTGTGCATTACATTTGTGTCAATTTCTATTATCCGGCATAATATGATTATGATATTAGAAATATTAATGTATACGTCCCTCTGATGAAGAAACTCGGAATTTCTACTTTCGTTCCAACCAATAAACCCCCCCCCCCCCCCCATGAATGGCATACAAAATGAAGCACCTTTCTTCACTTTTCTTCTGCACGAGAGAGATCGAATGATTGGCGATTGCTTGTTTTGGCCAAGGGTGGCTGGAATCCTTTTCATTTGTACGTATTGCTTATTTTAAATAAGCCAACTAATGCTGAGGGAGTTTGTCGTGAATTGCGTATTTTTTGTGTGTTTGAAGAAGCTGTTGTGGATTTTATGCTATTGATAACGAGGTGAATTTACCCTCGAAACGTAGCGCCCTTATTTATGTTCGTTCTGGCACTTGTTGGCTTTTTATTTATAATAAATATCTGTAGTGATGTTCTACCTCTGATTTAACATAAGACGTCGGTGTACGTTGGTAAATGCCGTGTTAATGTACCATCTAAACTTACTTTCTAAGCTTACTATCTGAATTTACTACCCAGGGCTGAAATATCCCAGCACTCAATTCAGTAAATCTTAAAATAACATTGTTACGGAAGGCCATTGTTGGTATTGTTACCGATGGCTGAGATGTTTAAATCGGTAGATAAATCGGTCATATAGAACATTCAGATGCCTTTTTTGTCGTTAACGAAGACCAAAAAAAAAAAAAAGAAACTAAATAATTTTAGAATGTTATTCGAATGTGGAAAGGTTGAGGCAGTAGTAATTAAACACCTACGAAGAAGTAGCTACGTCATTTTAAATATTATTATAACTTTCTATAAGCAACGAATTTCAATAAAAAGACTGGTAAATTGGTATAGTAGTTTCATACGTATATCAGTGATATTCAGCATTCAATTGAAATAAGCAATGACTGTCCTTGTTTAGCTGTTGTTTTTGGTCTCGTGCTGATTAGTTGTACATTAGTTTCGGAATAATTTATATGAAAATTTGACGGTTGATTTATTTTGACATTTGAAAGTTGAACCCTTGAAAACTGACAAGGGCTAAACGAATACGGTTTCAGCAAGCGAAATATCAGAAACGTCTGCTTGTTTGGGGATCCATTCTATCGAATGGTTGACACCCAGGCCTAGGAGAATTTGTACCAATTGATCATTTAATACCAATTAGTCGAATTCTTGTCGAATTTTATTTATCCAAAAATTATTTCAAAAAAATGTTTTTCCTGGCAAGGCACAGACTCGATCGCAAGGCATATAAGCAGAACAATAATTATCATTTTCACCCATACCATACCAATTCAGGGCTTGTTCACCTAAAAACACCACAAAAATACAATCATGCAACCAATTACCGTACATTACCCCAAAAATGTAAAAACCACGATACAAATTTATTACAAGAAAATTATCCACAAATAAAATGCAAGAATATGCTCAACTTGTCAAGATGGCGGATTGACAAGTTCAGCATTTTGCTCGTATTTTATTTATGGATAATTTGTTTGTAAGTAGTTTTTATTGTGGTTTTTACACTTATGGGTTAATGAAATTGCTTGTATGATTATTTTTGGTGTTTTTTAGGTGAACAAGCCCTGAATTAGTATGGCATAGGTGAAAATTGAAAATGTTGTTCTGCTTATGTGCCTTCTGAATCTGTGCCCTGTCAGGGGAAACTTTTTTTTTTAATCTCCTCCACTTGTAAATTAATTCGCTGGCTGAATTTATTGATTTACGATCTGAAATCCTTAGTCGGGTCATTCATGGAATACATGGAAAATTTAACTTAAAACTAACATTGGGCTTAAATGACTTGTGGATACAGACAGACAGAGTGCATAAGCTCAGAATAAGCTCCATTGATTTGATTCATAATATGAACCACTAAAAAAAATAATAATTCAACAGTTACACCCAACTTTTGCCTGAAACTAGCTTTAAAGTTGTATGTGTTAATTTATAACTAGGATGTCACCAGTTACACTATCGACAATATGGGGTGAAGCGATTGTTAATCACACAATGTAAAAATGAAAAAAATGTACGTGGAAACAATACATTGGGCACAGGAAGCAACGTGTGTTACATTGGAGACAATGTTGTGGCTCATCTTTTCGGTTACGTCATCGCTTCTTGTTTCTTTGTCTATTTGCTTTCGTACTGGGTCGCTGGTTGGCATTGACAACGGGTGTGACGAACGAAGTCGAAGAATTTTTGTTGGAATTATCAAATTTGGCGTTCAGTTCAGAACTAGCGCTGGCGGAAATCCCAGCGCGCATTACATCCATGACACTTAATCCAGTGGCAAAGTGTCAGTAGCCTCACCCTTTTGTCACATTCATTATTCCTCAACGACATGTCCGATTTTAATTTTTTTTACAAACCATCTCTGGGTATACCGGTATCCATATGCAAAATTTGGTTTAAATTGGTAATGTGGTTGATGCTTGTTGCGATTACAAAGATTTCATTCGATTGTATTCATAAATACATTTAAACATTACACATTTTGAGTGAATATGTATTACACAGTTATAATAGGGACAGTTCCCTGAATTTCAAAAGCAAGAATGTTCACATGTGCAGGAGAAACAAAAAAAAAATGTGCGGGATAACTCAAGTCTGGCACAACACGGCTACATATTCTATAGAACATTACGGATGCTCACAGTTTGAAAAAAAAAATCGACTGCCTGTCCAAACTCGGAGGCTTCCAAATTTGTTGACTCCCACACCATAATTCTACACGTGACTTTTTTTTAATGTTTTTTTCTTCTTCTGTCCTTACGGTAAAGTGCTAGTCGGCTTGTCATTCAAAATGACGCATGAGTTTTTGAGGATGGATTGTTGTTGCGTCAAACTCATGCATCATCATAATTCTCCCCCCACCGTTCACATTTTCCATTCAGCAGTCTTCCGATGGGTATTCCATTTTCCCCCTTAGCTTTTTTTCCTGAAGTCTCCTTTTTAGTTTACGGCCCACTGAACTCTCTTCTGCCTTCAACTACCTGACTTGCAGCTCTTTTGGCCAAAAAAGAAGTCTTCAAGACGTCGGTTCCAACTGGGAGACTTTCCTTCTAGCCTCTTATATGCAAACGGCCTCTCTCGTCGATGGCGGAAACGTCAGCAGAAGGCAGAACGGCGCTTCCTCAGTTGCTTCTTCAATTTTCTTTATATACATATATGCTTTATATCGAACGAGAAGAAGTGCATGACTTGGTGCAATTTGTCGTTTTTTGACGTCGATGTGATTGGTTTGAGGCTGACTTTAGATCTTGCAGCTGTCAATCTGGGGATTGGCTTGAAGGGTCCGGGGGGGAAGGGGTTATGGGAATAGTTGAGTCGACTCATTTAAGAACTAGCTGAAATAAAATGAGAAGCTGTCAGGAATGCAAAATGAGTTTTGTTCGATAGTCTAGTGTTGGTTCTGCAAATACTGGAAGACAAAAAAAAAGTCGGTTGTGTAATTTATAACGAAAAAGATGGCATGTTTCTATTTAAAAAATAAGTTGAATAGAATTTTGTATAAACTTTTATTGTTGCTTCTTGACAGGCGGTGAAAGCAAAGATTAATTTAAAGTTAGCTACCCTAGTTTGATAAATATTTTATTTATAACAGTGTTTTCTGATAGAAAAAAAAATTTAAAATTTAAACCAGCAGGAAAATGATGGTATTTTAAACAAATAATAATACACTGCAGGAAATATACTGCATTAAAACAACAGAAAATACAATGGCAAAACAAGATATCTTCTCACACACATGAACCCACAATGCATTCAAACAGGAATATAATTTAATTTTCAGCCCAGTGCGTCTTCTTCACCTACAGAAAAGACAAAAGCGACAGAGAAGGCCCATCTAATCAGTGGTGAACAAGACCTACAATCAAGGTTAAAAATTAAATTATGTTGATGTTTGAATGCATTGTTGGTTGATATCTGTGAGAAGACACCATTTTTACTATTTCAACCTACCTACAAAGAAATTTTGAGACTCAGAATATACAATGTTTCAGCTTGCAGTACCCAGCCATTTTCAAGAGAACTATTTAAAATTTCTGAAGTAAAACAATTTATAAATAGAAATTTCAGCTTATGCCATGACAAACAGATAACATCAAAAACATATAGGTGGAATAAAAAGCCATACAACGCCAGGATAAAACCTAAACATCATGGCAACAAACAACACAAATTGCACTTATTGGAGATAAGGCCAGGAGGGACCTTTCCATCAAGTATAATGATAATACTTGATGGAAACAGTAGCTCCAAACAAGTCGGGTACAGCATGGTTTTGAGAAATGCCAACGATCAGGTAAGGTGGCGCTGTATGGACTCAGTACGTTCAATCCCCCAAGGAGGTACGGAGACCATACCGAGCTGGCGTACTCCAGGATTGGTCTCCCGTAAACTTTAAATATGGAGACCAGGATCTTGACATCACCAAAAGCGAATACACGCTTTATGACATGGAGTCTACTGAGAGCTGATTTCATGATGTAGTCGCAAAGTCACCACCAGGACTGCTAGCCGGGGTACTGTGAGAGGCTACCACGCTCCTTCAGCGGCTATGGGAACTATTCAGGCCAATTCTAGACAATCTTTCGGCCCCTACGATGATCGGAGGTTTCTCGGATCGCAACCCTGGGTTGGCACCTTCCTTTACCAGATATTTCTTCTTCTCTAAAAGTCTGGTAATGTTCAAAATTGAGCCTGTTCAGCCATACAAGCATTAAGTTGCTTCGGCTGACTTAAGGTTCTAAAGAAATAAATTAAAAAAAAAACTTGTTAAGGATTCCCAAAGTTTTTCGGTCGTGTGAAGTCGTGATATCAAACGCTAAGCTCTTCGCCAAGCTAATCCCACCGAGTAATAATTCGAACGTTAAATTAAATATATGAAAATTGCTTACTACGCAATTACAGTGACTTTTATGTTGTCAGGCGACCAAAGTGTCCCAATCCAACGAGTTTCAGTATATTTCTGTTTATCCTCAGATAGCTGTTCAGCCAAACTACCTTAGCTATAAAGACAGAAAGTATCTATCGGTAGCCATACTCATATGTATATATTTTATCTGGATGTTATCGTTTATCTTGACAGGCGGTTACACTCTTTGTTAATAACTAACACAGAACAAATGGCTTAGGGCCCTGTAAGCTCTCGATAAATAAATCAAATCAAATCAAATCAAATCAAACCAAAACTTCAGTAGGCAACTTCGTGCTACCCATTATTTAAGTTAATTTTAAAAAAGTTCAAAAGTTTATCATCTGTATTTTTGTTCTCGTCTGTGTTACGGGACTCAAGATAAAGGCCAAGTGAATTAAAAAGGAAAAGCTGTTTGGAGTTCCAAGTTTCCTAAATCACAGACGACCCAGAAAATCCAAGTAATTAAATCGGAAGTTAAGGTCTACGAAACTCTTCAAATAAAACTGACTGGCAGATGTCAGACTTGCAGGACATGCAGTTGATTAAATTCTAAATTTTTCAAGTATTATCCACCCTTCCTCGGAAAGGACACTCATTCTACTCCAGACACGACTACAGGAAGAACATTCATTCCACTCCAGACACGATTACAGGAAGGACATTCACTCCACTCCAGACACGACTACAGGAAGGAC
>JAHWFP010141719.1:28360-38509 GCA_023313725.1 Lithobius niger | reverse complement strand
TAATTGGCCCAACAATACACACGTATGCCGCAGCATCACTGAAATCAACAGGACTATCCTGCCCACTAGTGGATACAGTTCCGAAATCAGGTGTTCGTCTACCCCTAAAATCGAACAGTGGTTCAAACTGACATCCCCGCTCTACACAATATTATTTGACATCATTAACACTGCGGAACATAATTCCATCTGGGGTGTGATAGTACACATCCAACCTACCTACCCTTAGCCCCGTCTGACGGACTACTACTTCCCTACACCAATACTGATAATCTAAAGGAGCCAATATGGGGGAGGAGCCTACACTATTACTACGAATGAATGGTCGTGGAGGAACTTCTTCAATGGTTAGTGGGCCCTCAGTCTTATCTTCGGCTTCTACCCTAGAATTACCATCCGATTCCGACTTTGTACCCGAACTAAGTCCCATTCCATAGTTAAATGTAGTTGCACTTAGACTGGGTTGGGCACACTCTGAGGCCTATACTGCAAGGACCTCTTCTCCCTTCCCCATAACTTAACCTCATCAACTGTTATGTTTAGTGTCAACGACCAAGTAAGTTTGGGGATTCCACTCTATATCCTACTGTGTCTACCGCATAGCCAATGATTACCCCCTCCCAGCGTTAACGTCAAGGGTATCCCTTCCCGGCTTATGGAAGTGTACATAACACATTGCACCAGGTCTTCGTAACGTCTGACTGATACACCTCGATCAAACCATAATGTACAAGGGACCCCAAAGCCTAAGTATGAGTGAGGGTACCTATGCTTCAGGTAGGTGAACGTACATACAAATTCTGCCCAAGATTGCGTGGCAGAGAAGTCTCGTGAAGTATTGCACGTACCCCTTCTAACAACGTGTGGTTAAATCGCCTAGCGATTCCAGCCATAGCTGGTGAGTAGGCATTGGTTCGCTGGTATCTGATACCCAACCTACATAATCACAAAATTCCATACCTCGGTCCGTGCGAACATTTACAAAGTTGAGGCTAAATTGTCTGTCACTTCTGGCACGAAAGTCAACAAACGTTTGAAACGCATCGCTTTCCTTAGCGATGGGAAACACCCATGCATAACGAGAATAATCATCAAGTAAAGTAAGCACATATCGACAATTACCCAAGGATACCGTGCGATTTGGTACCCAAACATCCATGTGAAGGAGCTCAAGGGGCTTCTTACTCTGAAAAGCACCAATACCCTTAAAACTGGCCCTAGTCGATTTGGTTACCTTGCAGACCTCGCACTGAGGAGAGTCAGGCTTCACTCCTAGTATCCATGTACCACCTTGGAGTTATGTAAATTTAACAGGCCCAATTTACGCTGATGACCGAGCCTCGAGCGCCAGGTTTCCACAGAAACCGACTTAATTGGATTTAACTTCAACATGTACCTTCAGAAGTCCCCCTTCTGATTCATACTTAAGCCAAGGGAACTCGTACTCGAACCAGATGAACAAGCTACAGCTCCATTCACATGTTTTTTTGTTTGACCGTACGAGACAATGCATACACCATACAACTTGTTTGCGATTCGCAAAAAAAAATTGGGCATAGTGGCCCCGTGCGACCGCATATAGCGGCCAGACCCCAAAGGGCATCAGAATCACCCCCTCCCCCCCCCCCCCACTCAACCTAAGGACCCAAGGAAGAGAAGACAGTCGAAGGCAAAAGGAGGGGGGAGAACCCTACTTCAAACCCATAGTACTAACCGTCCAAGTTGCCAAACTCCAGTGAGACCATGTCTTGATGCCCACCGCAGGAGCCAACGCAGCTGCCATGCCAGGACCAAAGAAATGTAGAGGCAATAACGATTAATGTAAACATACCCTAACATATCATAAACACAAAGGCCTACGGGCAAACGCCCATGGAGACACTCACCATACCGTCGGCGACACATGACGACTGCGCAGCGACACCTGGTGACGGCTTTTTTTTTTTTTAATTGGTCCCGCCGCGCCAGTTTCACAGCAGCCACGCTCACCGGCGACATGTGACACCCTCGAAGTGACAACTGGCAACAGAACGGCGACAATGTGTCCCGCTGCGTCAGCGTCATACAGCTACTTTCCCTGGTGACAACTGGCTACAGAACGGCGACAATTTGTCCCGCTGCATCAGCGTCTAGTAGCTACTGAGTGTCGCCGATGGTGCTACACACGTGTTGCCAGTGGCGACAGCGTGGGTCCGGTTAAAAACCGGCTTCAATTTGCACCCCTCGGCTCAACCAGCGTTGCAATTATGTCCAAACGCGGCACTTGCAAATTTTTTTTTTTTTTTTTTTTTTTTGCTGGGATAGTCGGACCACGGACAGCGCCCGTGGCCGGCTTTTTACCACTCAGTGTAGGAACCGCACCGCTATTTTCCCCACCGGGAGCGGTCCTCCTATTCATCCTCTCAACACTACTGGTTTTTAACTTACCGCCACTGTCGGCCACTCACCGAACGCCCGCCACCGGATCGGCACGGACCTGCCTTGAGGGACGCTGACAACTCCACTGTCTCACTCTACAAATCACCATCTGCTTGAAAAAAATGGTATTTCAACACGAACATCCCGGGGAAGAACGGGAGGCAACGACGCCTCCGTAACCACGAATCACAAAAGCTTCATTCTCGGCCGCCATCCTGCCCTCGGCAACGACCGGCCGACCAAAACACACCGCCGGCATGGCCGCATCCGTTAAGCCCACCGACCACCGACCGTTGCCGCGCTTCGATCCCGTTCCCTCCGTGCTGCCCTCCAATAAGCCGCTCGTCGGATCCACTTCTTGACGTCGAAGTCCGTTGCTGTAGTCCACAATACGCGCTGGTTAATTCGCGAAGCACGCAGTAAAAATTCGCACAACCATCCACGATGGAGTGCTCGAAAAGTGATGCGGTTGGACTGGTGGGGGCGCTGACGTCGGTAAGGACGTGCAGCGCCGCCTGGCGGCAGTGGAGAAAAGCTTAGGGAGAACATAAAAAGTGGGGTTTTTAGTTCATAAGCGAGCAGTAAATAGCGTAAAAAGGTGGTTTTAGCAATATTACTGAAGGTAAGTATTTGCAGGAAGTAAGAAACTAATGATTTAAATGTAAAAATCATTTACATACACAGGTATGTGCTCAAGCTTGCAGAACAATTATTTATTTTATTATGGCAACATAATATATTAAGGGAGTACTAAACCCTGCAATAATTAATTTTTTTATCGCTAGTTTAGATACTGGAATTAATGTTAACATTCATCCGACGTCAATAGGTGTCATTGTTTAAGCCGTACGAATTTTTAACCCTATACACGCGGTGCGCCCGAAATCGGGTGTGCAGTATTGTTGCAGAACCCGCGTTGAGCCCGATATCGGGCTGCTGATGACGTCTGAACAAGGCAGCTCGTGATTCGCTAGTACTGCTTCTTAATGTGAAATAAACAAAGGAATTGGCCAATGGACTATCACCTAACAAATCAGGATTAGATAACTTCAACAAGACGGACCAATCCCGTTGTATTATTTCATTTTTCGCGCTGTACTCTCATTCTCAAGGGGCAGCAATTTGCGAGCCATTCAAGATGGCCGCCCATTGTACGCGTTATCGTCTAAGAGAATTGCGCCCAAGCGATGTGGATTATTACGTATGGGCTGACGATTCAAACAGCAAAAAAGGATTAAGTGATAACAGCTGTAACAAAAAACCATTGTTGGACTGGCTGAGCAAAAGTTACAAAAGTGAATTGTAATACGGAACTGTAGACCACGCAGTAGGAGGCTGTCCAAAACAGCGGCGGGCAAGTGGCAGGCGGGTGGACGGCGGCGGAGAAGCGCTCGCCCTCCCGTCTTACAACGTGGAAGTAGAAGTACATTCATGCTGGCTACCGCTAAACTAGTGACTGATCGATTTGTTTGCAAGCTACAACAATGACAAGGTAAAGAGAAAATACTTTTATATTTATTATTTAGCCGGTGATGTGTCGCACTTTGTTTAAATGTTAGGATTATTTGCAACAGCGTACAGCGTTCATCTTTCCCGTACGAGTATTGTTGGGAAGCCAACATCACTGATATTGCTGTCACAAAATAAATACGCACAGCAGAGTAGAGCACGTGGTAAAAAATCGGCGTATATAGGGTTAAACCACCTGATTTAAGCACACGATGCACAAGCTCTGGAGAAAATCCCGTTTGAACCACAAGTCGTGACATCAAGACTTTTAAGGCGCCTTCCAGCTGTCTGCGTGACTTGCGCGTGCGCTAGAAACCAAACGGCATCGCCTGGGACATCGTTTCCGGTTATCCCATTCGCCGCTAAAACATCATGCCGTCGTGCATAGCGAAGGAGTTTAAAAGTTCGTCAAACCACAAAATAAGTTTGTTCGGCTTACCGAATGCCGAAACAGATGCCACCAGGCTGCAGAAGTGGTTGGATGTTACTGGAAACATTGGCGTTACAGGTTCAAACTGATAAAGCTGGAACGAATTGACACCGACAGCGTCAGCATTGTTGGTATCCATGTTTGTTTACAAGCAGAGACTACGTCGCGCGCACTGCACGATGGGAAGGGATGCACTCCCCACTTCCCTTAAATGTTTTGACGTAACGCTGTGTCACGAAACCTCCATAGCCGCGAGCTCTCGTAGTGTTACGTTTGGTTGGTGTCTAAAAAACGCAGTTATTTTAATTTATTACGACGTCAGTAAGAAGGCAAGTGACATTTAATAAGTTTTGAAGGGGTTTTTAGGGTCTTAGCTATATTAAAAAATTGGAAAAGTGATCATTTAGTATTCCTTTAATGCATATTTTCTGGAACACACCAAAGTGACTACGCAACGTTGAGATTTTTTTAAAACACTATCAGAAAAATTCATAATTCAACGCACAATCTCAACAAACAGAATATTAGTCACTTAATATCCAGCTAATTTTCGATAGCTTTGTAGGAAGGAAATATAATGTCAAAGCTGTCGAAAATTAGTTGAATGTTGATTGACTGATATTGTTTGAGAATGTGCGTTGAATTATGAAGTTTGCCAATAATGCATATTTTATTCAATCCAAGTACATCATCAAACCGATTTTATTAAAAAATCCAGTGCGAGTTATGCGCCTGATCTAGTGCAAGACATTATTTTGGTCTTTGTTCCACCCCCCCCCCCCCCCCCCAACACAAACATATATACCCCTTCCCCCAACCCACGGACTGTACCGTATGCAAGCACATTCGCTATGATCATGTTGATAGCAGAATAAGTGTTAACAATAAAAATATCAAAAATGCAAAAATCTAATAATTTTGACTACAATTTCAATGCACGTCGTATATCATTGTTACCGTGCAAACAACGCCTGGTCACGGGAATGTGTCATTCTTGCCTGGGTAAAGGTTTAGTCTTTTCTGATTTCATAATGATCAAAATGAAAGAATATGTGGCACGGAATGCAGCAGTGTTGCCTGGCTAAAGGATTAGTCTTGCTGATTTTATTGATGAGCAAAATAAAAGAACGTGTTTCCGGAAAAAGCTAACGGTTTTAAACCAAATGACGATATGCTGATAAGTTCATTATGTTTTTATTTTGCAGATGCAAGCTTCCAAAGCTTTTAAAGTAGATTGATTAACCATCACTCCATGTGAAGTTATTGTCAGGCCTGGACTGGCCAGCGGCCATAGTGCCAGGAGGTCAATGGCACACGAGCCCTACCGATGATTCGAAAGGGGGCCTTTTTAGATTTTATTGTTGCAGTGAGATTTCTGTTGGTGGTGAATTTTTTCTCGTTGTTGTACTTTCCTGGTTAGTCTTAAAATCTGGTCCCTTTCGTGATCATTTCATAGCTGGAGTTAACAGTTGGAGTTGGAGCTTCCGGATGAATACCGACAGAGCAGTGGGTAAGCAGGCTTTGGTGGCGTCGCTAACTCTCTCTCCACTAACTAATATGGGTGGATATTACCAATGGGGTGAGTTCAAATTTACGTTCGAATTGACTCTCCAACGAACTTTTGAGATGCCGATCGCTTCCGGTCTTATTTCTTCCATGTTCTTTCAAACAACATGATTGAGCCACCTCTGATTGTTTCTTACAAATTCTACATGGGTGCGGCTGGGCGGGTAAAATGTAATGTATATTTTTGCATAGGCAAACAAAAAGACTAAACTTGCAGGGCCCGAACCTGCTTAATTTTAGTTTTTATTGCCTAACCGAAAATATGCATTACCTGTTTTATTAGAAGTTTCCCCCTTTTGAGCTATTTATCCCCTAGAAGCTTTAAAGTTGTCTTCCCTGCCAGGCTCGTAAGATACAGCGCATGCGCAGGCTTGGGCCTGCTTATATAAGCTCCGGCGCAGCGTCCTTTTGGCATCATTTCTTCACCTTCCAGCACCTAGCTCATGGAGAGGAGGCTTCGGCGGGAATCTAGGTAATGTATATTTTCGGTTAGGCAATAAAACCTGCTTAACCTGCTTAATTTTAGTATTTTTACAGCCAACCAAATATACATTACCTGTTTTATTAGCAGACTTCGTCACATGGTGGAGGGCTAGGGTAAAGTTCTCCCGCAGTACGAGCTGGCATCCCCAGGAAAAGATACTTTTCCTGATGAAGACACACCTGAATTCCCAACCACTTTCACCTTATTGATAACACGGAGTAATAGCAAGAAGACTCGAAGTGAGTTGCTTAATGTCATACCAAGGCGAGATTGGCGAATGCGGCTTGCTCAAGTCTCCCTCCCCCCAACTACCACATACAGGGGTCTTATCATTAAAGGGATACAAGGTAGGAAATCAACTTAGTTGTCGAAACAGCCTACCTTGTGGGAGGAAAGATGATCTTGCAGGTCTGAGGCATCTTCAATGAGCGGTACGTTGGACCGGAGGTATGTGGTTGAGGCGAGGAACGCCAACCTAGGATGGTACTTGCTGGTAACTGGGATAGAAATGCATGTAGGAGGAGGGTTCCGGTGTGGTGGTTAGGTGTGGTTGTCGTACTTTCTTCATTTCTTGTGGAATGGGTAGTGATACGCCTTGGAACTTCTGAGGAGGCGAAGCCGCGAGCGAGGGGAAAGTTTCCACTATCGTATGTTAATAAGGGGACGGTAGAAGCGGACACCTCGCTGCCCCATAAGAATGTTGCAGGTATTTTTTTAAACGGAGGGTGAGGATGACCATGGATCATTCTGAATCCCAAGGCTACGCTTGTAGCCTTAGTACGGTACGGGGAGCAAGGTAGGTTCCTGTCATTGGTTTTGTTTTTAGGGTTAGGATTGATGCCGTGAAAGACTGGTATGAATGGTGGGGCACTGTCAAATTGCCAAACCGAATAATTCGAGAAGTGAAACATAAGTGGAGATTGCAGCGTTTGTTGCCAGACCAGAGACAGGAGGTGGACCGGAGGGGTGACTGTTGGGTTCGATGTGCGTTGCAGGAGTAGGCGTAGTGTCAGACTTAGATACCGACACGCATGTTGGACTTAAAGAGTGAGATGTGGCTACTGGAACATCGGATGGTATGATGTCATGCTGATGGAGAGGAGGTGCTCCAGACAGACTAGCGGCGCAAGAGTCTTTTTGTGGTGTAGGAACGTCGTCAAGAGCAGGTGGAGGAGGCGAAGTGCCGACCGACGTTATAATGGGAACTGGAGTCGGATGAGTGAAGAACTGCTCGGCAGTAGCGGATGGGTTATTCAGCGGGGAAGGCAGAGGTGACGGGGCTGCATGATGTAGTTCCTGGATGGAAGGCGAGTGATGTGATGTGGCGGAGGGTGGACGGTAAGGTGAAGTGATCCCAACTGTGGTTGGCACAGTGTGTGGGGGTTGTGTACGGGAGCGGGGATGATAGTACGCCTGCCAAGGAAGGTGAGGACACAATTGGGCAGAGCTAGTTCTGGTACTTGTGGAGTAGGGCGTAACTCAACCTCAAAGAATTTTATTTCATGTTCACGATCTTTTAATTCAGCGGTTAAGGTCTCGTTAGATTCACTTAGTAACATATTTTTTGCCTGTATCTTGTCCGCATTGTCGTCAATCTGTCGTAGGGTTGGTGAGTCTGTTAAAGCGTAGGGTAGGGAGGCATATTGGGTAGAGAAATGTTCAGCAAATCTTGAGAATGAAATCGATATTGAAGTTTAACTCCTCCATTTCCTTGACAGAGAAGTGCAGCCTTCGTATGAGTGCTTCTCATAAGACGGATGCTGCAGGGAACGGAACGAGTTGGAGCGGAGGCACAGCATCTTGCGACTTCGTGTCGAAACGTGGGGGGTGGAACAGGCAGCAGAGGATGTTTCGATGAAGAAATTATGCTGGATGTGGAACGCAGAAAGGGATCCTCCGCGTGATCACCAGCGACAGGAGGCATATTGTGGTGATGCGGAGGTGCGAAGGGAAAAAGAGTCTTTTTTATTTGTAACACTCATGTTAGGATGCAAACTAGATTTTTTGAGTGTAGTCCAGAACCACCGGCAGCCGCTGGGTCGGTATCAGTTGCTGGGAGTTTCGGTCGTTTAGGGGAACGTGGAGGCGGAACGTCAGTTGGTGCTTTTCGTTGTAGTGGTTTCTGCGGCGTGGTATGCGAGGCTGGAGCATGATGTGTTGCCTCGATAGGGATTACCAAGGGATCAGAGCCTCCTAGGATTGGAGGGCCAGGCTCGGCTGAAATGCACGGGTCTTGGCGAGTAACAAAAGTCAAAGTCACCATCCGCAGGAGGAACAGGCAGAAGCAGTAAAGGAGCCGGAGGAACGGAACGAGGAGACTGAACGTCCGGAACGGCAGAGGGACCAGTGTCCCCAATGGAAGGGCATGGTGCTGAATGAATGGAAGCAAGCCAGGGCGAAGCGTAGGCAGAGACCGGAGTTTTACTGTTTGGAATGTTGAACGGAAGAGTCCAATTTAAAGAGCATGTACATAGGATGAAGTGAGCTGCTCATTGGACTGTTGAGTTGCGGAACGTCCCGAAGGTTGGGAGGAATGCGATGACAAATCCAGAGGAGTTAGTTGTAGTCCTACAGAAGAGGCCACTGTGGCAGTAACTTGTCATGCTTTGAGCTGGAGTTGAAGACAGGCATATCGTCCCTTTGTCCAAGAGAGTTCCTCAGAAGGGAATATAGGTCCCGCGCCGACGGCGGCTGGCTGCAAAGGATTGGAGATGCGGCTGTAGTATCACAGGGCGCAGGAAGGGGTGGCTTGGAAAGGAAGGGATTCGGAGGCGGAAGCGATTGTTCCAAAGAACCTGGTTCTGTTGTCAGTTCAAGAATGGTAATGTCGTCCGCAACTGGCTGAGCCGGAGGGGACGTGGGATGATGAGCGCGGTGAAGAGGAACCATCCCTTGAAGTCCCCGTCCCCATAGCTTGCGGCATGAGAAAACGTGGATGGGATTTGACAGAAGGGAGGTACCTTGTTTCAGTTAGTCGCGGTGGTTTGTGCTAAGGGGATAGGACGGACGGAGGGAGATGACGGGAGGGACGTGATGTTGCTGGACCTAATAGAGGCAAGTGCATCATCCCTTGCTACAGACCGAGGCCTTGTAGGAGGAAGAACGTGATGCTGCCATTCTCAACGGGAGAAAGTCTCTCCCCCCGCCCCTTGTGAGAGACCGAGAACCAGTAGAGGGAATGAGGAGTGAAATTGGGAACGTGAAACCATTCCCTAAAAGAGAGCATACGTTCGCCAAGAACAGGATAGCAGTAGGAGCAATTGTAGATTGGTCCGGGCATGACCAAAAAATAGCTAACTGTGGGAGAGCAAAAGCAAAATTAGACGGAACCAACAACTAAGGGAAGCTGGGGAACTTTAGGGTTAAGTTAGGGTCAATAGGGTTAGTTTAGGTCGGGGGAAAGGAGCCTAACCAAAATTGGGCCTACTAAAGGCTTAAAGCCAAAATCCCCCTAACTAGGAAACCTAGCAGGGGTTGAAGGAGGACCAGCCAGTTGGCTGGCCCGAAGGCTTTCTGATTTTTCCATGGTCGGACCGCTGCTTTTATGCGGTTTTGGTTGCCCCCGACAACCGCGAAACAGCCAGGGCATTATGGGTAATGGACTGTTCTATTATGCCCTAGAGGCAGGAACCGGAAACTAAATTAAAAGACATAGATAATGTCCACCTATGGAAGAATGGACACCCAAGACTAAGATTGGCCATTGGCCCCAGCAAACATGAAAGTAACAAGATTTGCGACA
>JAHWFP010141719.1:11153-28350 GCA_023313725.1 Lithobius niger | reverse complement strand
GACCTAATCAGTGTCTTCGTCTGCTTCCAGTCAATCTCGTGCTCAGTCGCCATGCAATGGACTGCTATGCCGTTATCTTCAACTTTATTACGAACATTTCCCATATGTTGGGCCACTCTCGTTCTTACCCCTTTTCTTGTTTCTCCGACGTAAACGGCACCGCAGTCCTTGCATGGCACCCTATACACTGCTTCCCTTGTACAAGGAAAGAGAGAGAGAGGGGGGGGGGGGAGACGAGCCACAACGTCAAGGAGGCCGAGCCAGGTGGAGCAGACATGGTGCCGGAGAGCATAACGAGTGCGCGAGCAAGGGACGAAGAAGGAATGTACTGTAGGTGACAACTCCAAAACCGCGTGTGGGAGAACGCCTGTCTGGGAACAGCAGAAGGCGGGGATCTGTGAATGGGCGTGACAGGCCGGACGGAACGTTCAACGAGGAGACGTAGACCAGGCTGAAATCGTGCACCGTAAAACTCACCAAGAAGACTGAAAACAACCGGTGGAGGCCGGAGGGTTGCAGGGCCAATGAAGGTGCTGCAATGAAGGGTGAAAGAAAAGAACTTGTCATCGTGATACCAGTCGATGTAGCAAACCCCATTGCTACACGGAGGATGGCCACTGATGAGTGAGAACCACTGGCTTGACACGGAAGCCGAGAGAGCGCCGAAGTCAACATTGGTACAAGAAGGAGTGTTCATAGCATGAAGAAGCATCGATCTGGAACAGGGAATCGAGGGAGCGCCGTAGGCACCGATGTGGTGTAGAAGGACCGACGTCCTCAAAGTGGATGATGGGGGATTGGGCCCGTGTCGATTGAAGGAAAGTGTTGACGAAGGTAGGCGGACAGCAGAAGCAGTCCGTAAAAGGGAACGGACTGGGTGTTGGGTCCCCGGACCCGTTTTCCATGAAGGTATCGAGAAACTCCACTGGGTAACCGGAAAGGCTGGTTGGCAAGGAAGGGCTACATCGCTGACCCGTCCCCACCCCCTTTCCGACAGTCCGATGGGCAAACTGGCCCATTACGAAACGGCGCAGAAGGCAACGTAGGGGATCAGGAACGGGTGTACTGGGCGAATGTCAGCGGTTCACCCGGACCAGGAGACTCGACAAAGGCGAATAATGACTTGCAGGACCGAAGGAACCACTTGCCAGGTCGACGAAAACAAGAGACAGGAGACCGGCGATAGGAAGAAGATGACGCTAAAGTAAAGTAGTATGTGCGACCGCAGTCCTGGCGGGCGTACAGTGGATCGAAAAGTCTGCGGAACCGCGGAGTGAACGTCAAGGGATTCGCAATCCGACCCGTCACAGGTCTGTGGATCGAATGAGGCTCCAAAGAGGTGTCGAGAATGCAAGAGGTGTCGACGAATGCAAGAATTGTAGTGTGTAGCTGCGATCCCCTAGTCCGGTCCTAGCAGACCGAAGAGTCCGGGGGATTGTGGACAGAGGTCGATGGTTCCGGACATCAGAAGATGGAGCGCAGGAGCAGCATTCAGCACGTCCGTTGTGGAAAAGGTTTTGAAGGGAAAGATGAAGCGATGGCCAATGAGTCAATTCAATGGGAAGAAGCTGCGTAGTCTCAATGCGCAGAATGTGGTACTGCTGGACGCAAGACAAGGACTGGAAACCTTGAATCAGAAGAGGCTGCACAGCCTCATGTGCAGAAGGCAGCAATGCAGGGACCGATGACAAGGACAGGGAACCGGGAATCAGTTAATGTAAACCTGGAATTGGAAAAGGCCGCGCAGTCCTCATGTCGGACTGAGGATCAGGTCAGGAGTTGGGAAGCAGAGGCCGCTCAGTCCCCATGTGCATAAGGTGGCAATGCCGGAACGCAGGACAAAGACTAGGACCCTCGGTTCAGAAGAGGCTACACAGTTCCATGTGCAGAACGCAGCAATGCCGGGACCGACGACAAGGACAGGGAACCAGACAAGGGCACCGGAATCAAGTAGAAAGGAGTGTCGGCTGGCCGACCAAAGTCCGAAGCTGAAGGAAACATCTTCAGGACTGATGAAAACCTCAGTGCAGTCAAGGCGGTAGACAGACAGCGGAACACGGTGCTTAAGATATCGGACAGGAGGACAAGGAATTATCCTAAAAAAAAGGGGGGGGGATGGAAGTTGTGGTAACTCTCGAACGGTTGAAAATCCCCGACCCGAAGGACAAGGAACTGTGAGGGGAACGAAGAAAAAGGAACCGAGCCCGACCATAGCCTGGGCCCGAACCGCACGGCCCGATTGTCTACAGGAAAATCGTGGCGCTTCAACTAATATGGTCCAGAATGTGTCTGTCAGGTCCATGCTTGCTACCATGTGTGTTGTTGAATTGATAACAATGGATCAGACTAAGCACTTTTTTCTGTGATTATTGTGCACTAAACATTAAATTAAACAATTGAAGCTAAAATTTAAAGGTTAGTATTTTGAACTAAGGTAAAAACAGCACTTGCAGCAATAACAACAAACCAAATGCTTATCACCAGTACAGCTCTCTGGGATGGACAGTCTAACCAGCAATGGTTACCAAAACGCTGGTTACAAAAACTAACGGATAAAAAAAATCATTTTTGGCAGAAAAAATAACACCTATGTTCCATGTAATACAGCCCGAGTGAATAATGGAGGAACGCTGCACTTCAGCTCCTACAGCAAGAAAGCATTGCAGTGTTCCAACACCCTTAAGATTCATGGGCTCCATTGAAGTATAACGGCAATAATGTGGCTAAATTGCACTATTTTAAGATATCAAGCTACCACACTTTAAAACAAAAATCAATTAAGATTTAGAAAACTTACATTTCTGATATTAGGTTCAAAGGAGAGTCTGACAAGCAAATGAGCCAGATCTTCCATGTGCTGTGTTAGAGCAAGAGGGGGTTCAGAGTGAGCCCATACATCGACAATTTGTGTCCACTGCATTCTAATGAACACACAGGCCAAAAAGTGCAAACAATCGTTGCAACTGCTATTCAAAATCTGAAAGAAGAAATCGCTGAGTTTACCAATTTGAGATGAACTTAGCTTCTTTTGGTCGTTAACCTCTTGTGCAAACAAAAGGGTTTAAATTTAAAAAATAATAATTCTCACTTTTATGATGAACTGCATGGCCACGGAATTTGGGTGGAACTGTGGCCAATCAAGACTCTTGAAAACTTGATTATAGCAAGTAGCCATCAGATATGTTGTCGTCTCAGGGCAGTTGCATAATGAAAGATAGTATTCAAGGAACGCTGATAATAGCCCAGGTGGATCTAAAATGAAAGCACAAGCACTTTCAAACAAGTTAATAGCTAAAATAATTATTTTATTTAAGTTATTATGCTGCCAATCAAGTTGAACACTGCGCAGCGCACGACAAGTCTCTATTCTAACCATTACCTGCATGAGAATTTTACTTAACGGAGTGTCCATTTCGACTCTACGAGCCTATTACCGACAGCATAACCTCTTTACAATGATATCTCGTACCTGTTGGATCTTCAGAAATGTATTGTAAGTATTGCATCATGTATATTTATGCTCCATGTTCAAAACCTTGAGAAGCTTCACTAGCTCACCACCGGGTGGCATCACTACTCAACAGGCCTGGCTATACAACGCTCACAATCGTTTGTAGAACAATTCTGTGCAGCAAGAGCAAGGCTTCTCGGTGGGTTAGCGCTAAAGGATACTTTTCATATTTTGGGATAAGTAAAACCTTATTTTAACTTTGAAGTTGCATTTTCATTTCCATCCGAAAATACTTCCCTTTTGCTAAAAGGCCGACTTTGTCCAAAAGGGGATGGGTTCGGCCAAACCTTGAGCTAAAATGCTTAATGTCTATCCATAGAATGAAGGTACCCACCTAAAGTAAATGTCAGCTCATACATACAAAAAACAGCAGAGCATTACTTATTGCCCACTGTGCTGCCAGCCATTATATATCCACCATACGAGAACCACCACTGGCATATCTCAGATAGAGGCTATTAAAGTGTTCTTATTTAGCCAGGCACAAGCTGATACGATTTCATTCAAGTGCTTGCATAGACGGCGGACATCTAAATGATTAGGGATTACGTCATAGGGTCAGCGGATTACATTGCAGATACACACCGCAAACTTTGAAGGGGGGACAGGTTTAGCAGATGGGGCAACTGAGTCCTTCTCAACGTTGAGGAAAAGAGGCGTCCGAGGAGAGGTTCTGTCCTGATGTGGTCGTGTAGAAAACTGAGCCGACTGTATTCCAAATAGGCACGTAATGTTCGGACTGGGCATTGTAACCTTTCACTACTAGCTGGATGCACCACCAGGGCACGGGCCTTGATAACGAGCGGTCGCAGGGTTTTTCCATATGCTGGTTCTTGGTGTGGAAAATAGCTGGCAGCACTAGAGTGACACTAGACCAGTCTTTACTGAAGTGGACGTGACAATCCACCATGGAGAAGGCTGCCAATTCACTCCACTATGGCCATGGCCACTAGAATACTTCTTCTGGATTAGGTGCAACAATGAGGCTTTGTGAAGGGGTTCGTAGGAGTTGACCATCAAGCTGTATAACACCAATGCAAGGCTCCATGACACGAAGAGACTCCTAACTCGTGGCAAGATTGTCGAAAGCGTGGGCCAAGTTGGAAATAAGGTTGCTGTTCAGCACTTTGGAAGGACCTATGCAGGTCAGGACGGAATTAATGACAGAACGGGCAATAGGTGACAGCCCCGCTTGGAACATGAGCCACCGTAGCTTTTGAGGTAATAACGAAGTGCGTGAATAAGACACTGTCTTTTCCATCCCCTCTGGAAGCCTTGATAACGATTGGTTTTGGTGCAATATCTGGCTTCTGAATTTTTCCTCCTAATGCAGATGAGAATTTTAGAGTAAGAGTAACTGTAGACCAATCCTTTGAAAACCTGACGTGGTTGTCTTTTCTGGGCAGAGCTGCACGTTCACTTTGTCTAACAGCTGTAGCTAGGACTACTAGGAAGACAGTCATCTGTATTAAGTACAGGATCGATGGCGAGTGAAGAGGCTTGCAAGGTGCATTCTCTAGGCTTGAAAGGACAAGAGGCAAATTCCACTTAGGGAAAAAGGTGTTTTGTGCCAGGTCTGACATTTTCGAATGCAAGAATTAAACAAGCAATGATTTTGGTGTTGATCACCTTGTTTCTTACTATCTGCAAAATACTAACCTTCATTAAGTACTAAATCGTTTCATTGCCCGGAATTAAATTGAAACTCCTGTTTACCATTTCAATCATTGTTATGGCAAGTTTAGTTCTCTCCGCTAGGAGCGCTGGCTTCACACCTTATATCATACTGATACAGTGCTTGCCTACTCACTTTTGCTTCAGGCATGCGTCAGGAAGGACGTGCGCCATCTTTTCTTTGATTTGTGGACACTTCACCACTCTTCACCCTTTGCCAGGTAGCAGCAAGGAAAAACAAGTTGACTTACTTTTAGCCTACGGCTTAAATGTTCCAAAATGCACCTGCCAGAAAACTCCTGAAGATCTTCACCCGGCGTGCAGAAAGCATCAGGAATGAAGTGAAATTTGTGAACTTCATGATGCGGTGATGATAAAGAAAATACACCGTACGTGGAGAAAGACCGACCCAAAAAGTGAAAATTTCGAAGCCAAAAAACGCAGTTCCGCCGACACTACCCTTACTTCGGCAGTAAAAACCCCATTTGATCGTCGGATTGAACTTTTAAGTACCGATGTCACGGCTCCGATAGTTTTTCACTCCGAGGAAACCATCAAACAACACAGCGGTAACCCTGTTTCCAATTCTAAACCCGCTACTGTTACTAAGCCTAAGCAGCGTCCTTTGTTCTTACCGACGGATTCTTCTCCGTACGGAGATGAAGTAGTCACTTTTTCCCCTAGCAACCTCGAACACATCATATCCGTGGTGAAAATGCTGCCACCAAGGTGGACATGAACATTATGATGGATGCCATCTGTACTGACACGAACGCGGAACGCCACAAAGATATGGATTTACGATTCAATGCTTTTGAAAACAAATTTTTTATATTTTCTGGACAGTTAAGAATTGAGCGTTTGAAGGCTCAAGGTGCGATTAATAATTCGAGCGGTGTTTCGTCCGCCACCATGACAGTGCCGCCATCAACAGACGTTGCGGCCAACCATTCACCAAACGCTAACGCTGGGCATTAGGTTCCCGTTGACGATGTTTCATGGATATAAAAGAAATGCAGCTCGCATGCTGCATTGTCTTCTACCATCATCGAGGTAATGTGTCACTTTGCGCATTCTTCAATCGTGAGCCAAGTTTAGCAGGAGGGCGGCTAAGGATTGAAATTGGGTTAGGCCTGTGATGCTTCAGTATCCTTAAGGTTTGTTGCATAGCTAAGCCAGGGCTTTTTCTGCTATATCCTAATAGTGAGGACTCTGATGCTCTCCCCCAATGAAAGAGAGGGCAGTTGCGCTACGGTTTGCTTACCTTTCAAAAAGCTGTAGAAGCCTTAGTGCCCGAACTCCCTTGAGGAGTAGTGAAGTTTAATGATTATTTTAAAGGAAAACATTGCATACATGTCCGACATGTTCTAGGCAAATACCAGAAATTTTCTACTACTCAATGACATGTTTGAGCCGATCGTTTTGATACTACTGAGCTGTGTGTGCTAACCAATGTTCGAGTTGCAACAAGGATCGTAAGCATACCACGACGACGAGATGCTACAATAAACACCAAGAATATTTTACTGCTTCTGCAAGTATTTAAGGACTTAGTAATAGTATTTGTCACTGGGCTGAAGCTTGAGCCTGTTGCAACCTACGTAGTGTCACTCTGCCATCTTTATCAGTTGTAAGGTGACCTAGGGGACTTTAGGTAACTTCACTCCTTAATACTTGATTTTCTTTGCTAACATTGCAACCCTTTTCGTTGACTGTCGTCGAGACATTATTATTCAATGGTGCATCTAAATCTTTAAATTAAACCCTAAATTCTTCCATAACGGAGTGCACCTAATTTAAAAACAAAATCACCGAAACTCTAGTCTCAGGAAAGGTAGGCATCACTACGTTAGGTTTCGCAATACCTAGCAGATTCAACAAATTTGAGATTAACTTCCAACGATCAATTATGATTTAAATCATTACATACGATTTGTGATCTTCTACACTAGTCACAAGATAACTTAGCCTTCAAATTTTCACAAATTATGACTAAGTCTTCCAAAATGGAATGAACATAATTTTAAAATAAAATTAAATCTTCGAAACCATATTTCCAGGTAAGTTAGGCATGGCTTACGATTATCGTTAAGAGATCTTCAGCAGAGCTAACAAAATAGAGTTAACTTACGTTTTATATCAATTTTGTTAATATTTTTGAACGATTATAACCTAACCGCTGACATTGCGAAAGTAGCCTGATGGGCTTAGATCGAAATTCCCATTCAAAACGCTTCTTTATCTCCAAAAAATTCATCCTCCATTAGGAACTCTTATGGAGTACACTTCCTAAAAGCAAGGTGATGATCACCCAGTGTTTTCTGAATAACACATGGGATTTAGAGTTAACATCATTAACTCTAAATCAGCAACCCCAAATTACTCAAGCATAAGGACACAACCGCTCTTGGTCGTGCTAAAATGAAAAGACCATTGCCGGATGGACAACAATGGCGAGAGCCTGCTAATCACCTTTTTTTCATCATTAGGCATTGAGAATTAAATTACAAAAATTTGAGCTAGAATTTAAAGGTTTCAAGGAAAGCGTAGGCGAGAGCCTGCTAATCACCTTTTTTTCATCATTAGGCATTGAGAATTAAATTACAAAAACTTTGAGCTAGAATTTAAAGGTTTCAAGGAAAGCGTAAACACAAATTCAGTTTACTCACAATTCGCAACTTGATGGAGATAATTAATGCTTTCTGTAAATGCAGTCATCATTCGAGCAGCTAACTGAACATCAGCTGGCACCCAAGGAAGAGTCATTTTGCCACTGAGTCGGAGTGGTTGGACCCAAGGACTGAATGCCTGGCAGATGACAGGCCACACCTCTCTTTCAGCCACTGAAATTAGTAACAAATAATCGTTAAATCAGATCCATTATGCGTATTTCCAGATGGAAGAAGTAGGAGATCATCAAGAGCATATTTGTCACTATAATCTCTCTAAAATAAGATCTCTTATCAACGCTTTGCCAAGGCTCAAGGAATTTTTGTTTTAAGTGATAAAACCAAATAATATAGGCCAATTACTAATTGCACGAAGAAAACTAAGCACTGTATTGATGTATGTAATTTGTGGTATACTGACTGTTAAATCATGTTTTCGTGAAAAGAGGATTAACGCTATGCCAGAAAAGAAACAACCAAAAACAATGATTGGTTTAGCGAATTTTCGGTAGTATAATATGCTAACAGAGAACATCCACTACCTTCATCAGGCAAAAAGTGTTTTCTGGCATAGCGTTCATCCTCTTTTCACGATTTTTTTTAGCCAGAGTGAAATGAGCCTGTCGGCTTTCAAAATCATGTTTTCTTCCAAATACTAATTTGAAACAAAATATGATTTAACAGTGAATATGCCATAAATTACAAAGATAAAATATTAGAAAACAAAAACAAACCCTTTCATGTTTAAGATAAGGTTTAATTAATCCAAAGTCAAAACGGCAAAGGACCCAAATAAACTTTCCTGTAAGGTTTCATATACCACAGTGTTTCTGTACTTTTTAGTCCACACGAAATCTTACTGCTGTATTCACATGTTTTTACAGTTTTTACTTTAGAACATGATAGGTCACATTGGTGAATTATACTTGGCAAACGACATCGCTGAAAAATCGTGAAAACCAGTGTCTCATAGTGTGCTTAGTACACACCTACAGATTAACTCAAGGTTTGTGCGACTCCTTGACAACCTGGAAATGCTATTGAAAATAAAAATGAAATACCAGTCCTGAAATCTTGAATCTGAATCTTGAAAAGTGGTGTATGTATCATCAATAGGATGAAGGAAAAGGAGACTTGACTTGCAAAAAAATTTAGCCCCGACGGTAGGCGAGTGTGTAGCCTATATTATACACTATACGTAGTATTATTCTTACAATAATTATGAAAGTTGGGCTGTGGTTTTAATTTTATTTATGTGTCTAATGGTTGAATACAGCAGTAGGGTTAAGTAGACTAAACAGTACACGAACACTGCGGTAATGAAACCGTACAGGAAGTTTATTTGTGTTACTTTGCTGTTTTAACTTTGGATCAGTTAAACCTTACCTTAAACAACAAACGAGTTTGTTTTTGTTTTCTAATTCATGATACTTTGACACACCAAGCTTGTTTTCTGTACTCGTTGCAGACACACTGAATTTCTTTTGGAAGTTGGTTTGTCCGCTGCTCTCTTTCAGCGGCTTTGTCCTTTATTTGTAAAATAAGATGACAAGCCAAATGGGCAATGGACATTTTAGCTTAACACGGGAGAGTGACGTGAAACCAATATATAAACCAATTCGTAATAAGGATAATGCTTTCTCATCAGCATTGTTAGCATTTCTTACTCTTCATCTATGCCTTGCATTTGGCGTTTGCCGATTGGCATTGTTGCATAACAAATATAAGACAATAAAATAGATCGTTTTGGGCCCCTTAACTCCGGAACGGGACGACCAATACAAATTTCTCTTTCTATATAGGGCATATCTCCAGAAGTACATCTTTCAAATGAGTTAAGAACTAGCTTTCTACAACAAATGATTTAGTCTGTAGAGACCATTGTATAAACGTTTCCAAAGGCCATCGCCTACGCCAAAATTGTACCTCGCGATTCCAGCTCGAATCCAGATCTCTGAAGTGACAAATCGGAAATTAATAAAAGTTCGTACACGCGTTCACCAAGTCCAACAAAGCTTTTATACTAAATTTGAGAGGGAAATATTAAAAGGTGGCGGAGAAATTAAGCATCATAATTTCGGCTTTAGCATGGGAGACCGAGGTCAAACCTTACAGTAAAGGCTACCTCCTTTAATGATAAATGCTTTTACAGGTTAGGAAACTTTGATGCAACGGTAAAGTTATTTTTAAACACAAGGCTTGACAGGTGAAGGGAGGATATGGAATAAAGGGCATGTTGTTGAAATCAAATGACGGGCTATTATCATAGTACAAGTCTACTTAAGTACAGTAAACCAAAATCATTTCTACCCGAACTCACCATCTTCAAAATTTTGCTTCTTACATCCTTGTTTCATACTGGCTATCCACGCATGGGAAATTAAGGCCATGAAATTGGAAACTGCATTGATGTATGGTCGAAATTTAGAGTACAGTCCGTACAAAGCAAGCTCTTTACTACCTTGCCTTTTCTGAATGAAGTGGTTGTGAAATAGCTCTAGTGTTTCTCTTAACTAAAACAAAAAAAAGAAAACTATATAAATTCTGCAAAGGATCATGTTACAAAGGTGATTAACTCTGGGCATTGAAGGAAAATTATGTATTACTCACCTGTTGAGCACTGAACATTATCTGGGTCTGTGAAAACCTATGGCAAACGGGACTTAGTTCTTCTTGGTCAGATAGGGGGAAGACAGGAGGCCGATTCTCCACAAGGAGACAATTCAATACATCATACCACATGTCAATCATTACAGATTGGCTTTCACTTCCTAGTTAAAATAAAAGAAGAAAATAAAGAGATCCGTTTATGGCACATTTTTTTTTTAATTCTGCAGCTCTGCCAAAGGCTACACGGAGCTTCCACTAGATTTCCATTTAGGAAAGAACTTGTACATAGGTACTATACTAAACTGGTGGTACTTCCCACATCTCCTTTTTTAATCAGTGACAGAAGCGTCACATTTTAACTGGGAGTGCTTTTTACTTCCACAACCAGAATGTTAGTTATCATATTTAAGCCTTATCCCCGCACAGCTAACTAAAAAAAAATGTTTTTAATGTACATTTTAGAAATAAACTTAGTATTTAACAAAAAATACTCACCTTTAAATTTATGCTTTATATCGTCAATATTAATGCTACCATGCTCTTAAACTAGAAGAAGTTTCATTGGCTCCCCATAGTATGGCGCTCTGCTAATTCCTAGTACACTACTGCACACTTGCCCTTCACAATCATCTTGAACAACATGGTTCAGCAATGGCACGGTAGGTGGGAGGTTTCGCTAAAGGTGAGTATTTTAGGATAAGTAAATACTAACTTTATTTCTAAAATTTACGTATTCACTTCAACCCTAAAATACTCATTACTCACCTTTAGATTTACTGAATTTACCCAAAAGGAAGTGGGCCAGCTGAACCCAGAGCTAAGTGTCCAAATGAACCTTATTTTCTGTCATTACAAGGGAAGAAAGGAACTCATCTTGAACACATATTCTTCTTGCGTGATGAAGGCACGGCTGAGGGAATTACTACTTCCTCACTGAACGTTCTGTCATTTTGGCAGCACCCAATAATCTATCTACATATGGGAGGTAGTGACTGATGAAGGTTGTTTTGTGGGGCCAGTTACAAGCCGCGGCTATTTCATCCAGGGGTATACTCGAGGCGAACGCCTAAGACGCAGCCAAAGCGCTCACTTCACCTGCCCTAACTTCCGGTGGGAGGTCTAAATGATTGGGCACAATGTAATAAGCACGCCGAATTACGTCGCACATTCAGCACGCAATCTTTGCATGCGGGTACTGGCTTAGAAGAGTTATTTTCCACGTAAAGGAACTGGGGAGTACGTAACGTAGTTCTGTCCTCAACCGTAGTTACCGACTCTGGGACCTCATTCCTCTTCAGATAATTCTGTAAAGCATGAATAGGGTACTGTACGCGCTCGCAGCTTTCAGGGTACACCACTGGTTTTAATGCCTTGATGACTACAGGCTTCAGAAATACATCAGATCGTTGGGGAGGGGGGGGATTGAGGCTTAATGGCGGGTCATCAGGTCGTTGGTTTTTCTCCGTAAGTCTTCTGGGAACACAGGGTAAAAGACGTCCAGTCCTTATTGATGCGAATAAATCCATCATCACAGGATAAAGTCGACTGCTTTTCTTAAGCATCCCCTGGCCTTCATGCATTAAACTCAAGTCATCAGCTGACCCTCCCCCCCCCCCCCAACCAACCCTGTTTTGGGAACGGTATTAGAGCTCTCACCCTTCGGTCTTCCCTCCACATCATATGTGTTAAACCTGTATATTATTATAAAGAGGCCAAATCACTCTGGCGAGCGTCTGTGGCTATGGCCACCAGAAACAGTCTTCCGATTCAAGTGGTACAAAGAAGCCTTGTGAATCGGTTCATTAATGCTTTGTATCGTCAATATTAATGCTACCATGCTCTTAAACTAGAAGAAGTTTCATTGTCTCCCCATAGTATGGCAGTCTGTTAGTGTGGATTCAACATGAGGCTTGATAATATGAGTGGTAGATACCAGGAAGGAAAAAGTCCGCGAATCCTAGGCCTTTGGTTGTCGAAGGCTTGTGCCAATTCGGAAATGGCCGCACTGTGAACCGTGAACGAAAATATAGGTAACCAGCAGTGGTAAATTAAACACAGAGGGAAAAATATACACTTTACCACACACGTAGAACCACCAGCAAAAGTTCGTTTTACATTTTCGGTGATTGGTGATCACCTTCTTCAGAAAAGAATCACCACACTCATAAGTTTGCACCACGGTAATGAAAAAGTATTGGGGAAAGTGGGGCAGGGGTGGGGGAGTGGGGAACTAGGAGATGACACCTCTTAAGGTCATCTGCTGAAGCATCCATCTTTACAACCTTGCCCCGCAGCAGCTTCTTGATGTTTGGACACCCACCATACCATTGCTTGGGACCAGACTTCCATCCTTTTCAACTCTTTAACATTCTGCATGACCCCCCATCTTCTTTCATTCGAGTCAATTGACATTCGCCATTTCCAACAACAAAGTGTCCCCTCGTGAACTTAACAGGACCAACGTACAGCAGGATTGACCACCTAGTTAGGCCATAGCTGGCTACTGTGCTCAGCAGACAATGGGGAAGCCAGATGCAACGCACGTTTGTAATATAGATCAGTAGTCGCCAGTTACTGGCTCACATGCACGAATTTTGAAATGCAAATGGAGTCGTTTTTTCGTATGTGTGATGTGTGAGTGTGGTGATTCTTTTCCGAAATTTAAAAAAGTTGTTCTACGTGTGTGGTAAAGTGAATATTTTCCCTCTAATAACTGAACCGTGGCGTCGAAGCTGAAGCAGTTGAAAACCAAGTAGATCACTGAGCGATGACCCTCTATAGCTATCGGTGAGAGATCTGAGAGAACAGGTGTTTGAGAAACTCAGTCAATGGAGAAAAAATTTAGCCCCCATTCGCAGCAGAAACGCAAGGAATAAGCTTCGGATGTACAGGAAAAAAGTCAGTTTTATCCCCCATTCACTGCAAGCCTTCTTATAGGCATCGCCTTCTCCATCTCTGAGGGTAGAGTTAAGCAGTGACCATGGCCTTCTGAGCACTATTGGTAAAGCCTACTTTCAGGCGTTGCTCACTAGTTTAAAATTCCCCTATGCAACTCAAGTTTGGTAACCAATTAGCCAAATGATCAATGTATCACTGACCCAACCCAAGGGGATTTTTGACCCTGATTTTTAAGAGAAAAACGCTTACATTTGCAGCAAACGTGAAATCTACTGTCCACAAGCTGAGAAAACCACTCTACAAGCCTGTCCAAATACGAATGACGTCAGTTAATTCCTCCGCGGTTCCATTTCTCTAACCAAACTGGGGGCTAAAACCTACCTATTACCTTGACACCTGGTTTTCAACAGCCGACTCCGTTGGTTGATCAACAGGGGAACTACCTATGCCACTTCGCTTCATAGACCTTGATAGTCGATTTCCCATGGCTTTGAATAGGACAAGCCGCTACTGGGGCCAAGAAACATGCTGCAGTGAGATCAATCTTATAAGTCTCCACCCATGAAGATGAAGCACGGCAGGGTTGGTATGGAGAGTGTTTCCGTGATGCTGGGTTTCATGTCATCGGACAGAGGGGGAATGGGTCTTCCCGAAACAGTTCGAGTAGATCCATGAACCAAGTAGCCGTTGGCTACCTCGGCGCAATCAAGAGGAAGAGCCAGATGGACTGACGGATCTTGCAGGGTACCTTCTGGAGTTGGACGAACAGGGAAAGGCGTATGCACATATCCTGTCCCATTGAAGCTGAGGCTGTCTGTTGCGTAAGCCAGAGGGTTCGGGAATGGAGAGACAAACAACAGTAGTTGTGCGTTGTGTCGAGTGGTGACGAGGTCTATCCGTGGTCGCCCCCACCTACTGAAGATGGATTGGCAAAGTCTGGTCGATAATTTTCACTTCGTCGTAGGGATCAGGTCCGCCCGAGACAACTCGTCGGCCAAAACATTTAAGGATCGTGCGATGTGGCAAGGGAGGGGTCAGATTCAGGGATTGGCAGAGATGGAAGAGGAAAGACTTCTGAAATGAGTGTCTTGGAGCGGGTCCCATATGCAACCACTGTTGTTGCTCGAAATCACAGCGACCATCTTCCCATGTAGAAGATCTGCCCAGGTGAGACCTGCATTGAAGATGGTCCAGTTCTAGCGTGTTGATGTGGAATCCTATCTCCAATGCTGCCATGTACCAGCAAACGTTAGCTAGTTCATGTGTGCATCCCATCCCAACGAAGAAGCGTCCATGAACAGGAAAAGACTCTGGGACCGGCGGATGCAGTGGCACTCCTACCGCCACATAGGATGGCTATAGCCACCATTCGAGAACCGCCTCAAGGAGGTTAATAATTGATAACTGGTCCTCCCAGGATTTCCGGGGGTTCCATTCTTCTTTCCGGAACCACTAAATGGGCCTGGTCTTACATGACCCCAGAGGCACCAGTAGAGTGCAAGAGTCCAGTTGATCTGATGGAACTGAGGTCTCGCGTAAGTACTGTTGGTGCGTGTTTGAGGCCAGTCAACGATGAGATGATCCTCAACATTTGTTCCGGGGAGGATCGAATCAGGAACCTGTCCAAATCGAAGTCTGTCCCGAGAAACACGAAGGACTGTGCTGGGTGGACGTGACTTTGAAACATTGACCTCGAGTCGTAGCTTCTGGAATAGGGAGAGGCTGAAGCAAAAATCTTCGATGAGGTGAGCCTCCGTCAGGTTCCGAAAAAGCCAGTCATCTAGATACGCGCAAGTCTGAATTCTGTTGTTGTGCAGATAGCCTACACTGGCCAAATAATTGACGTGAACACGTGTGAACACGCTGGCCTGAATGGAAGTGCCTCGAAGTGGTACGTTATCCCCGCTGAAACAAACCGAAACAGATGGTAGATGGAGTGGGACGGGGAATGTAGTGGTCTGCATCCTCAAAGTCCACTGAGGCCGTGTTCCCCATTCTGAAGGGATTCCCGAATATACGTTATGGGATCTCCATCTAGAAATGCACCAGTGAAAAGAAGTTGAGTTTATGGAGGTTGAAAATCAGGCGTGTGCTCCCGTCTAACCCGAGCCAGACTGGGAGGTTGAAAATCAGGCGTGTGCTCCCGTCTAACCCGAGCCAGACTGCAAAACCCCGGGATAGGTGGTTGCCGTCGGATGGCGCCTTTCTCCAGTAGCTTGACCACTTCCTGCTACAACTAGCGGTTGAATTCGAAGCCAGGATGGTGGACCAGATGAAAGGGCTGGGAGTGCGAGAAATGGTGGGAGGTAGCCATTCTTGATAATGGAAAGAATTTAGGCATCCGTAGTGATGGTCATCCAATTGTGCACAAAATGATGAAGCCTGCCCCCAATCCGCTGGTGAAGGGGCTCAGACTGAAGAGTCCCGAGTCAGAACGGGGACGGGAGCCCCCACGTCCTCTGCCCCTGTGGTTGGAGCGTCCTCCTCGCGGTCGTTTGTTGCAGAAATCCTCTTGATGGGAGGGGTTCGGCTACCTGAGCTTGGAACACCTTGTTGGTTGGCACCGATCCCTTATATTCATGACCCTGGTGGTAGGCCCAAGCCGCTAACGTTCAAAATCTTTCAGCAGCGTGTCAACAAAAAACAATAACCACTTGTGGGGGGGAGGGGAGCGCCTGAGTTCGGTTGAAAGGGTCCTGTCTGAAATGGGTTCTTCCGTCCCTTCCCTTGACCTCGGGCAATGTTAGGTTAACCCAACGCTGGTGCTTTGACCATATCCTGCAGGTCAGGAGGTAACTTCAAAAGTTGATTGTTGAAGAGAGAAGAAGAGCTGTGAATGGGCAGCCAACGAAGCCTTCCTACAAAGATCAACGGAAATTTTAGAAGCAGATTCGAGATAAGCATCACATTGCCGAAAAACTTAATTGAGCAGAATCCGGCCGCCCCAGTTGGAGGCTTCTTCCTGAAAGGAAGCGGCTTTCTTCATCAACTGAAGACAATCTTCTAATAGCGAGGTAGGGCGAGAAGTGGGGGGTGCTCCACTAGGTAGGCCATAACCACAGCAGTTGAAGCTAAGTTAGCAATGTCTGCATGCGACGAAGACAGAAGGCGCCAACGGAGTAGATTTTTGTCTTCCTCTGCCTGCTTCAGAGGGGTGCGGGAGTCTCTAGCATAGAATCCAATTCCATCCCCCACTGAAGCCAGAATGTATTGAGCCGAAGGAAAGGTGTGGTAACGTGCCCTCGTGGCTCTCGTGGCCCGGAAACTTTGAAGAATAAATCTTGTTTTTTGGGATCACGTGGGGAAAAGGAAAGCCCACTAAAATATCTTCTTCCTCTCGCTGCATGAACATTTCCAAATCGAGCAGATGGCGAAAAGCTACCTTGGATTGTGGCAGATGATGCAACGTGGGACGTGCTGACGTAGCATTCGTAAATGTGATCCTTGGCGGATCCAAGTTGACTACACGTGCTGGTTCCGAACCGAAAAAAGTCAAATGGAAGTAGAAACTCGCAGACTTTGCAAACTGTTTCCAGGGATAGAATTGCGCTACGCTCCATAAATGTCATCACCGTCCAAGGACTGACAATCTTCGTTATTGTCCGAATCCGTGCGGATGGCAACCCACTTGAAGCATTTTGGAGGGGAGGAGGGGTAGGAGCAGCCATGGAATTCGTGTTCGTAATCGAAAACAAATGTGATGAAACAAGTTGGTCTGTGAATCGGTGAGGACGCGATTTGGGCGAGAAAATAACTGGAAAATGACTGCGCACAGTACTCTCACTGAAAGGCTGTCGAGACGGAGAATGATGCACACCCGCAGAGAGAGAGTGTC
>JAHWFP010141719.1:0-11143 GCA_023313725.1 Lithobius niger | reverse complement strand
CCACCCAAACCCCAACCTAACTTGATTCAGTCTAATAGCTTTCTCACAGCCGTTTCCGGACAGCACATCTCCATTGAGCAGCCTCCATCGTATATATAGTCGAGGCGGAGGAGCAGCGCTTACCTTTTCGACACCTCTATCCTGCCCAAATAGCAATGAGAGGGGAGGAGGGCGGGAAGCCGGGTAATGTATTTTTTCAATAGGCAATAGAAACAAAAATTAACCAGGGCATCCTGGAATTTTGATGTTTCTACTTGCCGTGAAAAAATCCATTACTCAATTTATTAGCATTCCCATACTCGTCAAGGCGGCGGGCGCCATTTGATCGGAGTTCCCTTAGCTAGCGACCGGCCCCTGTAACACAAAGACGAATGACAGTGTGTCCAAGGGTCAGAGTACTTTGTGAGCCACAATAAACGGCCCAACACGGTACAAACCGTCGGTATGACGTGACATATCCCGGAGATAATGGGATGAGAAGACGGTAGGATGGCGCCAAGAAGCGGATTCCATAATGTATGTAATGGAAATATTGCTGAAATGCGCCCAAGATGTAGAGATGGCATGGAGTTCATGTGCCGTGACTTTGATATCCTCTGGGATGCAATTGACGTCAATGGCTTCGTAGGCTTTGAGGACGACGGTTTTAATCCATGAGGCAATCATCCGTGCGGAAGTGGTTCCAGCTTTATTGGTGAATGGAAGAAGGGAGAGGATGCTTTTAGGTAGAATCGGATGGCACGGACGGACAGGACAAGGCTATCTTGATCCTCCCCTAAGATGTTGGATAGTGACGGAATTATGAATGGATGTGTGCATTCAGTAGGTTTCTGGGTTTTTGCTCGAAAGGAAGAAGCAGGGGTTACAGTAACGACGCGATAGTCTGGCAGAAAAAAAGCAGTTGCATTCCCTTGCGGATAGGGCCTGTAACTCACAACAGCGAAGACAAGCGGCTAGAGCAACTAAGAAAACAGTTTTTCTTGTGAGGTGGCTGAGGCGTGCAGAGGCTAGAGGTTCATACGGAGGAGCCATCAAAGCCGTAAGGATGACGGACAGGTCCCAGTCCGAGAATCGCTTGGGGATCCGGTAATCCGTGAGGAGGGCAGCATTCCCGGCAGCCTTGAACACAGCATTTAATGCTGATTGGTATACCAGGATGGTGGATCCTCACAATCCTTCCTTAAACAAGGAGGTTAGGAATCGGAGGAAGTCGTACAAAGGCGGATTGACTGGATTGACCTGTTGTGGGATACAGCAATGAAACCACCGTTTCCAGTGGCTGTCGTAAACTTTCGTAGTGGAGGATCGCACTGCCCTGGAGGCAAGAGGCCTCGTCTTCAAAAATGCCTGCTAAGCGGAGGAGTCGGACGATAGTAGCCACCCGTGAAGCTGAAAGCGAGGATAGGTTCGAAACCAGGCTGCGGACGGCCAATTCGGTGCGATCAGGAGAAATCGTCCCGAGCAGTTGGTGATTTTGCGGAGGACTAGTGACAAGAGACGAGGTGGAAGGAACGCGTAAGCATGAAGATGGTTTCAGTCCAGAGTGAGGGCGTCCACTGCCCAGGACCGCAGGTTCGGCAGAGGGGTGACGAACAGTGGTAGTTTGTTGTTGAACCTCGTGGCAAACAGATCCACCATTGGTCGATGCCATAACTGAAAAAGGGCATAGCACACGGACGGGTGAATCGCCCATTCGCTGATTGGAGGCTTCTTGCGAGAGAGGGAGTCGGCTATGATGTTCAAGGGTCCCGGAATGTTGATTGGTAGCAGCCAAATGCGGGAGATGATGCAGAACTGGAAAATCTCGGACGTGATGTGGTGGAGGGAGTGAGAGCGAGTCCCACCACCTTTGCGGAGGTAAGCTACTGCCGTTGTATTGTCGATATGAATCTGGGTAGTTTTGGAGGATAGGAAGCCTTGAAAATGGCGGAAGCCAACAAGGACTGCGCAAAGTTCTAGGTGGTTGATATGTTCGGTGGTATCCGCAGGCCACAGACCGGAGGCTGTGAGGTTGCCGACGTGCACTCCCTATCCAAGACGAGAGGCATCCGTGAATAGGTGGAGGTCGGGGGGAGGGCTCGTGCAGGGGAATGGTCGCAGTCAAGTTCAGAACATTCATCCACCAAAGGAAGGTTGTCATTGGGAAGGATGGGTCCCGGACCTGAGGAGGCATCTTGAGAGCAAGGCTTGAGTCGCCCCCCCCCCCCCCCCCATTGTGTCAATCGGTAGTGATGGAGGGGACGAGCCATCCACCTGCAATAGGGGACTAGATCCGCGAACGAGTCTATCGTCTCTATAGTGGACGCCAGGTCCTGGAAGGAGTGTTGCGGCTGGTGTAGAAATTGCCGAGAGGTTAGCATGTGGGATTGGATTCGGTCCGGCGACGGGGTGACCGTTCCTCAGAGGAGGTCGAAGGATCCTCCTAGGAAGAAAAAGCGTTGGGACGGTGAGAGCCGGGATTTTGGGATAGCGATACCGAAGCCCAGCTGATGAAAAAGTGACACGGCGACGTGTAAGTGCTGCATCAATCCGTGAGAGGTCTGGTGAGGGAGGAGACAGTCGTCGAGAAAGGCGTGGATGCGGATCCCTTGTTGGTGGAGACACGCCAGAACCGGACGGAGGACGTGGGTAAAAATCCTTGGAGCAGCATTGAGTCCGAACGGCAGACAAAGGTATTCATAAACTATGTTGTTGAGGACGAAACGAAATAGGTGGCGGACAGCAGCCATGTAGAGGTATGTGTAGGTAGGCATCGGCTAGATCCAGCGACACTGTCCAATCGTTTATACGGCTGGGAATCTCGGATAGAGGATTCAGTTTCCATTTGAAAATGCGGATTATTGACGAACCGATTGAGAGGTTTGAGATTGAAAATCAGCCGAGTTACGCCGTTCTTTTTGTCGCAGAGGAATATATCACTGTAAAATCCCGGAGAGAACGGAGGAGGAACAACGCAGATAGCATGTTTGTGGAGAAGAGACTATATTTCTAAGTGTAAGAGGCGCGAGGGACGAGACTGTCGATCCCACGGGGATTGCCCACCGGACGGGGGATGAGGAACTTCGGTTTGAAGCCGTCGGTTACAATTGAACGAAGCACAGAATCGGTGGTGAGTGCGTGGCAGGTTTTGGCATAAAAACGGAGACGACCCCCTACGGCTTGTAGGGGCGGAGGAATGTCAATAGGATTTGTGGGTCCTGTGTTTGGAGTGTCGTCCGGAGGCAGAGGATGATCGAACCATGGAGCGTCTTCGTCTGCGGCCCTGGGTTTTGTATGGAAAGAGGAGCAGGAAGGAGCGGACGTTCAGTAGGCTAGACACCAAGAAAGGAGTTCAAAGGTGTGTCCGCCCTTGGTTGGGTTGAAGGAGGACGTCTGGATCCTCATGACTTGACGAAACGTGGCTTGCGTGATAAATCTAGCTGCGGAGCTACCTTCGGGATAAGGCCCCTGAAGAGGCATTCTGTCTCGTGGATTGGCTGGTTACGGAGGAAAAGGCGAGTCGATGCATGGAGGTTAGGCGCGGTGTTGAGAGCGACTTCTCGAAGTAACAAGGTGGAGTTGAAAAGGACCCTGATAAACCAGTTCATGGCATGGCAGGTGGCAAAACAACTCTTGCGAAAAACTTGATTAATGAGGAAGGTAAGCTGACGAGTATCCTCAGGCGGATCCGTATAGAGACGTTCGCACATCGTGTTAGCATCTGAACTGAGAACACCTGCTTGTGAAGCAGCCCGAAGGCAGAGACGGAGGATGCGGTCGTTATCACGGAGAACGAAAACAGGGACCGTGGCCCGTCGAGGGAGGTAGAGAGAGGAGCCGAAATCCAACTTCGTTACAGCCGTTAGAAACTCCGATTGCGGATAGGTATCAAAGTTGCGAAGATTGCCGGTACCATCCTCAATGGGTCGAAAGAAATAATTTTCTCGGCCCAGACGAGGTGGAGGATGATCCTTGTCCAATTCGAGAGGAGATCCGTTGCCTAAGAGGATACCCCCATTCCGAAGGAGTGTGGTGAGCAACGTTGTGGATTGCCCAAGGAGAGGTGGTTGGTCCCAGAGGCCGAAGCCGTAACCCGTGGCCAGGCCCCTATTTTTGACTGTATCCGGCGCGGATGCGGAGGGCTTATATAAAAAACAGTCCGGGATAATTTCCTTCACTGTCCTCATCAAGTCGGGAAATGGGATCTCGGAAGGATCAAGGTCGTTAGGAAACGGAGGCTCAGGTAAGCAAAAGTACGAAAGATCCGGCGAATAGTACGGGTCTTGAATATCCGGAGGTGAGGACGGAGGTGATGGGGGTGGCGGTGGCGGCCGAGGCAGCGTATCAGTGGATGACGGAGCAGCGGATGCTGGAGAGCAATGACGCTTGGGGAGAGAAGCTAACCAAGCGGATGTGTAGTCCGGTTCTGTACGTTTGAAGGTACGTAAGGACGAGTCCATTAGGCAATGAACCTGCGAAGGGATGAGCGGCTCATCGGTCCGCTTGGAGGTATTAGAGGATCGGGAAGAGAGGTCCAATGGCAGGGCGGATGCGGATGAGGCGAGCTTGGCCGCCGTTTTCCGAGCCTTGACTTGCAGCTTCAAACGTGCATATCGCTCCTTAGTACGAGCAAATTCGGAGGATAAAGACGGGAGGTCCGACGCCGGCGGCGGTTGCCCACATGGGGTTGACCATATGGCAGCCGTGTTGCACTGCGGAGGAAAGGATTCCGATAGCAGCGGATTGGGAGGCAGGGGCTCCAACATATCCTGGCCAGCAGTAATTTCTAGCACCTGGGCGTTCTCGAAGGATGGTGGAACAGAGAGGCGGATGAGCGAGGAAGGGGGGATACCCTCGGCGTACCCTTTGCTCGCGGCATCGAAGCAGATGCGGATGGCTGGTGCTGAGGCGGAGGTAAGCACAGCAAATCCGGAAGTAAACAGCGTGGCGCCTAGAGAAGAAAAGGTGAGCGCTGCTGCTCCGCCTCGACTATATATACGATGGAGGCTGCGCAATGGAGATGCGCAGTAGCTAGCGGACCAGAAGAACTCGTTTTATCTCTAGTAGAAACAGCATTAGATAAGGAGAATGCTAATAAATTGGGTAATGGATTTTTTCACCGCAAGTAGAAACTTAGATTTATTAAGTAAATATTTCTCAAGTTTGCAGATGGTTGTCCTGTAATTATCCAAGACGTTTGACGATTTACTGTCCTGGGAAAACACTGTCGAAGCTGATGGCGACATGGCATGACACACAATGTTCGACAGGAGAGTCGACAAGTGACCTGGCGGCCACCATTTTGGAAGCTAACTCATCGGCGATTGTTTCAAAATTTGCCGCACAGATTCCGGTAGGTTCGACCACAACGCACTCATCTCACCTAAAGTTTTTCACTAACGTTGGTACATCCAAATAGTTCCTTCGTGAATGACTCACGATCGGGGAACAGATCAAAGGGATTCACCCGCGGTAACCAACCTCAGTGCTGACACTGGAGAATCTGTACAGATGGTGAAACTTTTTGTCGATCAGCCACGTAACAATCCCCTGATGAAGCTTGGCTAGCCAACTTACGCGCTTCGGAAATGGCGCATTGATTGGATTTCCTCAATAAAAAAAAATCGCTTGATTAAATTACTGGAGTGGGTTACACAAACAGCACACGGGTCCTCAAAAAAGTGGTACCTCTTACATCTACGACACAATAAATGGATATCACCGGCATTTTCTGATGCACGCACAAATCCTGAAGATTCGTTCGAAGTGAGAGCTGTCGATTGAGCATTCATGTTAAATGAAGAAAAAGTAGCACTAGACGCACACAGCGTCGACAGCCGATCCGATCCAGTATTGGTATCAGTGTGGCCTTAGTGAGCATGGTAGCATTAATAGTGACGATTTTAAGTATAAATCTAAAGGTGAGTATTCTAGGATAAAAGTGAATATAAAAATAACGCAATCAAACCTTTGAACAGAAGCTGTAAAACATCTCCATAATGGTCAGGGAATTGGTACAATAGCAAAATCTGCATATGATTGCGATAAATCTGTACAAGTAAACAAACAAAGATAAATGGATGTTAGTACAAGTTAAATAAACTATTGCCAGCTGTTAAGTAACATATCTCAATATTTACCTCGTACATTGGTAGCATGCTAGTATCCGGCTCTAAACCTGTACTCAGCAACACTTCACCAATATTGTTTAAAATCTGTTGTCGCTCAGCCAAACGAGGGCGGCAAGTAGCCAACCATGAATTTAGGTCAAACTGAAAGAGAAGTCGTTAACTAAGTGCCTATACTACAAAATAATTCATAGCAAAACATATATACAAAGACTAAAATACCAGGGCCTGCACCTGGTTGATTTTAGTTTTTATTGCCTTTACGAAAATATGCATTACCCGTTTTCTTAATTAGCAGTTTCCCCCCTTTTGAGCTCTTATTCCCTAGCTTGAAAGTTGTCTTCCCTGCCAGGCTCGTAACCTTCTACTGCGCATGACTGGAACTGGGTTCCTCTACATAAGCAGATCGTACCTGAGCCCAATCATCTTTCTTCCTTTCCGTATGAACCTAGGACCATCAGAGGGGAGGCAGGGCAGATAAAGGTAATGTATATTTTCGTAAAGGCAATAAAAACTAAAATCAACCAGGTGCAGGCCCTGGTATTTTAGTCTTTTTATAGCTACGAAAATATAGATTACCTGATTTCTTAATTAGTAGAATTCGTCAATACGCGGGAGGGCTAGGTTCAGGAGACTCGCGTTACGAGCCGGTGCCCCCACGGAACGTATCCCAGTGAAGACAACTCGTAGAGGCCAATTCCCATCCCCGGGAACCACAGTCCCATGGGGCAAATACTTCCTGTAATCACCAATCATGGGTAGGGAGAAGGCAACTACAGCACTATGAGGCAAGGTAGAGATTCAAGAATATTTGAAAACCGTCCTATCCTGTTACGGGAAGTGGAGAGGAGAATGTGTTAAGATGGCCTTGGTCAAAGTTGGGATCCAATGTTAATTTCAGAAATTCTCAAATCTCAAAAGATTAACACAAAACCGATTAAAGAAGACAGATGGAAAAAAAGTAAGCACACTGCGACAGGGTTCTGTGGGGGCGCCGGCTCGTAACGCGGGTCTTCTGAACCTAGCCCTCCGCGTATTGACGAAGTCTGCTAATTAAGAAAACAGGTAATCTATAGTAGCGTAGCTATAAAAAGACTAAATACCAGGGCCTGCACCTGGTTGATTTTAGGTTTTATTGCCTTTACGAAAACATCAAAATTCCAGTGTACCTGGTTAATTTTAGTTTCTATTGCATATTGAAAAATACATTACACAATTATTAGCATTCTCCTCCTAATGCTGTTTCAACTAGAGATAAAACAAGTTCTTCCGGTCCTCTTAGCTACTGCGCAGATCCACTGTGCAGCCCCCATTGCATATATAGTCCAAGCGGAGCGACAGAGCTCACCTTTTCGACACCTCTACCCTGCCCAAATGGCCATGAGAGGGGAGGAGGGCGGGAAGCCGGGTAATGTATTTTTCAATAGGCAATAGAAACAAAAATTAACCAGGTATCCTGGAATTTTGATGTTTCTACTTGCCGTGAAAAATACATTACCCAATTATTAGCATTCCCACAGACTTAGTCAAGGCGGCGGGCACCATTTGATCGGAGTCCCCTTAGCTACCGGCCGGCCCCTGTAACGCAAGGTTAGTTTACAGTGCGTCCAAGGGTCAGAGTACTCTGTGGGCGGCTATAAACGGCCCAACATGGTACAAACCGTCGGCATGGTGAGACATGTCCCGGAGGTAGTGGGACGTAAAGACGGTAGGATGGCGTCAAGAGGCGGATTCCATAATGTCGGTAATGGAAATATTGCTAAAATGTGCCCAGGATGTGGAGATGGCACGAAGCTCATGTGCCGCGACTTTGATATTTTCCGTGACGCAATTGATGTCTATGGCTTCGTAGGCTTGTAGGACGACTGTTTTGATCCATGAAGCAATCATCCATGCAGAATTGGTCCCAGTCTTGCTGCTGTTCGGGAGAAAGAGTTCGGTACAACCTTGGCGGATAGCAGAGGATGCTTTTAGATAGAAGAGGATGGCCCAAACAGGACATAAGGTTCGTTCTTGGTCATCCCCAAGGATGTTGGATAGGGACGGGATGATGAACGGATGTGAGTGTTCAGTTGGTTTCTGGGTTTTTGCTCGGAAAGAGTCAGCAGGCGTAAGCGTGACGCCACGAAAGTCAGGTAAAAAGAAGCAGTCACGTTCTCTTGCAGACAGGGCTTGAAGTTCACTAAAACGAAGACAGGCGGCGAGAGCCACGAGGAAAACAGTTTTCCTAGTAAGATGGCTGAGGCGTGCAGAAGCCAATGGCTCATATGGGGGGGGGGCAACAAGGCTGTAAAGGACGAGGGATAGATCCCAGTCTGGAAATCGCTTGGGGGTTCGTGGGCGATCTAATTGTAAGGAGTGGATAAGCGAGGAGATCCGATAATCCGTAAGGAGAGCAGTATTCCCGGCCGCTTTGAAGACAGCATTCAGTGCTGAACGGTATACCAGGATACCAGGATAAGGAGGTCAGGAACCGGAGGAGGTCGTGCACAGGCGGATTGAGTGGATCGACTTGTTGCGAGATATACTAATGAAACCATTTTTTCCAGTGGCTGTCGTAGACTTTCGTAGTGGAGGATCACACGGCTCTGGAAGCAATGCGGGAGGCCTCGTCTTCAAGAATGCCTGTTGAGCGGAGCAGTCGGACGATAGTAGCCCCCCGTGAAGCTGAAGCGAGGACAGGTTCGGATGGAGCAATCGTTCCCGGCCTTGCGAGAGAAGATCCCGCCATGGTGGTAACTGGCACGGGGAGGCAATGAGGAGGATAGGAGAAGAGGGAACCAAGCTGCGGATGGCCAGTTCGGTGCTATCAGCAGAAATCGCCCGGAGCAGTCGACAATTTTGCGGAGGACTAACGGCAGAAGGCGAGGTGGAGGGAAGGCGTAAGCATGGAGGTGGTTCCAATCCAAAGTGAGGGCGTCCACTGCCCAAGCTCGGGGATCCGGTAGGGGTCTGACAAACAGGGGTAGTTTGTTGTTGAACCTCGTGGCGAATAGATCTATCATTGGTTGATGCCACAAGCGGAAGAGAGCGTGGCATACGGATGGATGAAGTGCCCATTCGCTGATCGGAGGCTTCTTGCGAGAGAGGGAGTCGGCAATAACATTCAGGGACCCAGGGATGAAGAGCAGCACGAGACGAATGCGGGAGAGGATGCAGAAGTAGAAAATCTCGGACGTGATGTGGTGGAGAGAGTGGGAACGAGTTCCACCACCTTTGCGGAGGTAAGCTACTGCTGTCGTATTGTCGATGTGGATCTGGACAGTTTTGGAGGCCAGGAAGCTTCAAAATTGGTGAAGGCCTTGAAGGAGCGCGCGGAGTTCTAGGAAATTGATATGCTCGTTGGTATCCGCAGGCCACAGACCGGAGGCTGTGAGGTTGCCGACGTATGCTCCCCATCCTAGCTGAGAGGTATCCGTGAATAGGTGAAGATCGGGGAGTGGCTCGTGAAGAGGAACGGACGCAGTTAGGTTCATGATGTCCATCCACCAAAGGAAGGTCGCTGTTGGAAAGGATGAGTCTCGGATTTGAGGGAGCATCTTGAGAGCAAGGCTGGAGTCCTCCCCCCCCCCCTCCAGTGCGTCAGACGAAAGTGATGGAGGGGGCGAGCTATCCACCTGCTATAGGGAACCAGATCCGCAAAGGAGTCGATCGTCCCAATGGCGGATGCAAGATCCTGGAAAGTGTGTTGGGACCGTCGCAGGAACTGTCGAGAGGTTAGCAGGTGGGATTGGATCCGGCCCAGAGACGGGGCAACCGTCCCTCGGGTGAGGTCGAAGGATACTCCGAGGAAGATGAAGCGTTGAGCCGGTAAAAGACGGGACTTTGGGAGATTGATACCGAAGCCCAGCCGGTGAAAAAGTGACACGACGGTGTGTAGGTGTTCCAGCAAGCCGGAAGGGGACTGATGAGGTAGAAGACAGTCGTCGAGGAAGGCGTGGAAGCGGATTCCTTGCTGGTGGAAGTGCGCCAAGACCGGACGGAGGACACAAGTGAAGATCCTTGGGGCCGCGTTGAATCCGAGTGGTAGACAAGAGGCATTCGTATACAGTGTTGTCGAGGACGAAACGAAAGAGGCGGCGGACTGTTGCATGTAGGGGAATCTGTAGGTAGGCGTCGGCCAGGTCTAGGGACACCGTCCAATCGTGAGGATGAAGGGGATAGTGGATACGGTCTCAATTTGGAAATGCGGATTGTCTATGAATCGGTTGAGGGGTTTGAGATTGAATATTAGCCGAGTTCCACCGTTCTTTTTGTCGCACAAAAAAAATGTTGCTGTAAAACCTTGGTGAAAATGGGGGAGGGACTACGCGGATAGCGCCTTTTTGAAGAAGGGATAGTATTTCTAAACGCAAAGGGCTCGAAGGATGAGACTGACGATCCCACGGCGGATCGCCTGTCGGGGGAAGAACAATGAACTTCGGTTTGAAGCCATCGGTTACGATCGCACGAAGCACGGGGTCGATGGTAAGCGCATGCCAAGCTTTGGCATAGAACCGAAGACGACCCCCTACAACTTGTGGGGGAGGATGAGTGTCAATAGGATCTAGGGGTGCGACGGCTAGAGTGTCGTCCGGAATCGGAGGATGAACGGACCAGAGTGCGTCCTCGTCCGCGGACCTGGAGTTTGTATGGAAAGGGCGAAGCGGATCGAGGAGCAGGAGGAGGTGGACGATCAGCAGTCTTGACACCATGAGATGGTCCTAGTGGAGCGTCCAGTTTGGGATGAACGGAGGAGGGACGTTTAGAGCTTCTTAACTTAGCGAAGCGCGGTTTCCTCGATATGTCCAGGTGTGGTGCCACCTTTGGGATGAGGCCCCGGAAGAGATAGTCCGTCTCATGGATTGGTTGATTGCGGAGGAGATGGCGGGTGGATGCATGGAGGCTGGGAGCAGTGTTCAAGGCAACTTCTCGAAGTAGTAAGGTAGAATTGAAAAGAGCCCTGGTGAATCAGTTAATTGCATGGTGGGTGGCAAAGCATCCTTTGCAAAAGACTTGATTTTGAGGAAAGTCAGCTGACTGGTATCCTCAGGCGG
>JAHWFP010141718.1:16251-33070 GCA_023313725.1 Lithobius niger | reverse complement strand
TAAGCACACCCGTAAGCATATTAATTTTCCCATAACAAAACGGAGATAAACATTCTATTTAATATGCTTAGGGGCGTTCAAGTAAATCTTACAGGGGGCCCCACGCTGTGCTCTAAGGGTGACGCACACCAAATTAGACATTTGGTATCATGACAGGACATTTTGTCGAAACCTGTCTCAGTATGCTGCAGACGTCTCCAAAACTGTAGGAACGAGCTGAGCGCCACACACTGGATGCGACGTTGTCGCGAGACGTCTTTAGGAGTCTCACGACAACAAAGCGAAGCTCCTTCTAGTTTCGTCTGGTGGGGTCTTTCCGCCAGATGCGACGTTTCGCAATGTTTTGTCTTTCAACAATTCTCGGTTTTGGTGTGCGGCCACCCTTAAGACGTAGTGCACATGTCTGTGTACCAGCTCAGCCTCCACATGAATTGTGTGCTCTACACATGTTATTACTTTAAGCATACAAGTCGTTTGGAGACTGTGAGGACGCTGTGCACTATCACAGCGTCTTCAGAGTGTATATTAGGCTATTTCTGTTTTGTCTTGTTCCGAAGAATTTCTCAGTAAATACTAACACAAATTAAACAAAAAAAAAAAAAAAAAACAAAACCCATAAAAAAAAACACCACGTACAAATACAAAATAAACAAGTCAAAAGGCAACAACAAAGTGTAATCTTATCTGCAATGATCAATTTGGCTTCTTGCTGGGCAAATCTGTAGTTCACCAACTGTTGTTGGCTTTAGATGGTTGGGCTGAGGCACTTCTAAGCTTTGGCTCCGTATTCTGAACTTGAAAACCAAACTTTGGGCTTTTGTCCATCCACGTGTTGAGTATGCGAGCCATGTTTGGTCACTCTAGTCTCTTGAAAGACATCGACTAAATCGAGTCTGTGCCGAGGCGTTTTACAGAGCCTCTACCCGGTTTGAATAAACTATTGTATTGCCACCACTTAGGATACTTGGGCTTGACTCAGTAGAGCTGAAAAGATTAAAGGCTGATTTGGTCCTGACATTTAAGATTGTTCACAACTTGCTATCACATGATCTACCACTGTTTGAATTCAACGCCTATATTCGTACCAGGGGCAGATACCTAAAGCTGGTGAGCCCTAAATTTAAACTTAACTGTAGAAAGTCTTTCTTTTCCACTAGGGTGGTGGCAGTGTGGAATTAACTTAGCAACTGCATTGTCTCGGCTTCTTCGGTGAACGTGTTTAAGAGACTGTAGCCTTAAGGCCTTTCTATTGAGACCTGAACACACCGTCTCTGGGTGTTAATAGGATATAATTCTTTTTACCATGAAAAAGCATTGAATCTACTGAACACTCTAAACTGCGCTTCAAACTGAAATTCTACGGTTTTGAGGGGAAACTGTTGGACTGGATCAGGTGCTTTATTAGCGGACGTTCACAGCCTGTAATAGGCGAGGGGGAGTTCTCTGCTTCTGGTGAGCTGATCAGTGGGGTGCCGCAGGACTCTGTGCTCGGCCCTCTTCTCTTTGTCCTCTTTCTAAACGACCTTCAAAATGTTGAACCAAATCTATCTCAATTTAAATTCGCCGATTATCTTAAACTTTGCTCTACTATTGTTACTAATGACGATCGCATATGTACTCATCTATTAACAAACACAAATACAAGCGTTGTTAACACTCAGAAATATAAACCTAACTAGGGCATCAACAGCTACTCTGTTGACAAAATGGAGCGAAGCGATTGCAAACAACCCATGTTGCAATGGAGACAGCGTTGCATCATCACATTTTGTTTTTTTTTTCCTTTTCATTTCGTAGCGTGTCGCAGGATGGCGTTAACGTTGGATGCGACGAGCGACTTTTCGACTTTGGTTTTTCACCAGACAAAGCACCCACACATTTGAAGAATTTTGTTGGAAAGCATCAAGTTTGGAGTCCAGTTAATACTGGCAGAAATTTGAGTGCGCATGACAGCCATCTTGATATTGACCAACGACGCGACAGATGTTTGTGCTTTGCAAACTACTGGCGAGCAAATAGGTTTCCAGCTCCCACCATATCTGCATTTTTTCACCTTGATTATTCCTCACTAACATGTCCAACTTTAATTTTTCTTTTTTATAACAACCTCTGGGTGTAACGCTATCAATGTACAAAATCTGGTTTTAATTGATGAAATGGTTATTTCGTGAAACGGATACAAAGGTTGCATTGGGGTGGATTCATAAACCTAGCTCCGCTCGGCCTTCGGCCTTGCTTCACTGCAATTAGATGTAGCAGCAGCCAGTAGAGTGGTAGCATACTATTGATACAGCCGAGAATAAAGTAATCAGGTAGTATGTCTATCTCTCTATCCAATCTAAGCTTATAGTGATGGTCATGGCAGCTGAACGATACTTGAATATGCATAAATTCTATATTCGTTTGGGTGTGGAAACAATCCAAATAGAACCAGTTACTACACTTAATTACACTTTATTATGGTACATTTTACAAGTAGGAAACAAAATACACACATGCTAAGAACAGACGTATTACATACATACACAACTGGACAATACACATAACAGTAATTATGTAACAACCATATTCACAAGAACAAAAAGACCTGTAACAATCCTCAGATTTGCACGGACAATTGTTTCAAATGCGTGGGATAAAACGCCACTAGTTTTTACATACGCAGCATACACACATACATCAGTATTCTAGAGCTACAATCAGTATATTTATGTACAGCTGTGCCATTTTCCAACTATAACAGTTCAAGTACTTGCAGTAATATAATATCTTTGACTTATACACGTGTATGATATGTAAACAGGTTATATTGGAAAACTTTAGGTTTGCAATATTAATCTTAACACTTCAAACAGTGAGTATTATTTGACACTTTCTCAACGTGTAGATTTCAGTGTGTCTCAACATACTAACACTTTTAACAATTTATGTATAATAATTTATAACCAAATCATTAAAGAATCCTACATCATACTCTAAATCCTGTAAACTACCATTTTTAGAAATTATTCATTATTATTAATTGTTATTATTATTATTATTATCACCATCATCATCACCATCATTATTTTACAAAATTTAGTGGATTGCTGTTTCCTGGTTTGGTGCACCTTACATACATCCATACCCCAATAGTAATGAGTTTACCTGAAAATGTGGACGAATTTACTTTAATCATTTTTTTTAACTGTAGCTTATCCTACAAGTAACTATTTATCTATTGATTAAGCTTAACGCTGAAAAAAAAACTCTATAATTAAAGCTTGAAGCAACAAAAAATCATTAAAGGGTACTATAAAAAATGAACACTATACTGTATATCAAAGACTAAGATCATTTGTAAAGTTCCTTCATTAAATTACATTTAGAGTACAGTGTTAAGAGTTGACAGACATCTAGTGGGAGAGCCAAAGAAAATTTGTCACAGCATGAAAAAAATATACATAAAAGGATGAGGAGCTTATCCCTACAGGATTTAGTTGCCTGCAGTTAAGGCCTAGATCTTGTAAATATAATTTTGCCTGCAGCCATATCTTGTAAATACTTAGTATCCCACCCCGGAAAAGCTTCAAGTTACGTGCAATGTGCATCATCTGCCACGATGTTATGAAAGAGAGCTGACTACTAAAAACAGCTATAAAAATAAACAATTAAGTAAGTCCAGTGCAAGGCTGAATATAGAGCAGTGACACGACGTAGTATTATTGTATATAACTCTATGCTGGAGCCTTAATGGGTTAGCTGCAAGGGGCACTGAAGAGAGAAACAGAAGGGCGTCATACTGAAGCCAATGCTGTGAAGAGTGATTTCTTAGACCTAAAACGCACGATTTTTGTTTGAGAAAACAACGTTATTTTAAGCCTAAGAAATCCGCTCTTCCGTTGTTTTTCCCTCCATTTTTATGTAGTGCACCTTGTAGTTATGCCCTCCAAAACCCATACTGGTGCCAATATGGCGGCAAATGTCACTGCTCTATACCTTGATAAATAAGCAAAGTACTGTGCAGGTAATGATCATAATCTTCCAGGCGGTACCCTATTTCGCGAATAACGAATATATTCCAATTATTCAATTCAATATTTTCCCTGTGAGGAAATGTAATATACTGGCAGTAAGTATACGCTGCAACATAAATCAAAAGGTGCAATAGAACTGACTTTATGATTACACTGGTATCATCAAGAACAGAAACAAACAAGCACAAAGAAAAAAATATGTACAACTTGTGCGATCAACAATATTTTGGCCACTTCATTTAGCATATAAATAAAGGCAATCTGGCCATAACGCGTATGAGCCTGCAGGTAGTCTAAATTCTAGTTGTTGTTGTTGCACATTCTGCCGATGATCCGGTATTTGCAACTTGCATTATACCTTTAACTTCATGCATTCCATAGTTTATGAATACTGATATAGGAAGGCAGCCCATAACTATGTGTACTCGAGCCTACTGTGACCAAGTTCCTTATGATGGACAACCTTAATTATTTTAACTTAATACTTTCGTAATGTGAATTACAAAGAATACCAACACAGTAGCACTTTATTCATTTGCTTCGTAACAGAACAAAAATGAAACTTCAAAGGAAAAAATGGTCAGGAATGCACCGATGAACCCATAGGAAGATTTCATTAATTCTGCTTGCTCTAATTCTCCGACACTAAATTCTTACTAAACACACTAAGGTGCTTCTATTCTGTACTTTTTTTTTTAATTTTGGAAGAAATGAAATTGTTATTTGCCTCATACAATCAAGTTTTAGTTCTTCAAGAATATTCTATGACAGAATACTTTCAAACGATTTCAAAGCTAAACTTGTAAGTTGCACATAAAAAATGAAAATACGTTCCCAACCCAATTTTTTTTGCAAGGAATTATTCTGAAAAGCAGAATGGCAAGTCGGTTCATATTTTAACAAATCACGTTTTTTGACGTATTAGTTGTCTTAATTGCCCAAATGTTGAAACAAAAATGTGGACAAAATAAATACAAATGATTGAGTCATTTGGAAATTGATTAATGTTCGTATGACAGTGAAATTTCAGATGAAATCTCTTTTCTCAAAATAAAACCTAAATAAAGAATTTAGACTGCTAAACAACAAAAACAAATCAAACTAATCTTTGCACAGCAAAACTGCACAAAGTCCAACAAATATTTTCGAGCGACTCAAAATCTATTTCTGCGCGTATGTACCTGGTTACTTTCAGGCAAACATCCATTCTGACGTCGCACCTGTTTCTACGCGTAAATAATATTTCTTGCAGAGAATTCGTAATATATTGACCATTACAGTTCGGATTTTTAAAAAATACAACTAGGTGATCACAGTAGGTTCGAGCTTTCTTTGGTGGGCATCAAAATGTATTTCACATTGGAGGATTCATTACATGTTGGAGTAATCGACCTTCTTTTGGTGCATAATCCTGTGAACAGCAAATCCAATGACTGCAAATAGAGTCAAGATGGCCATAGTCAAGCCGACCGCAATGGGAGCTGTGTCGCTGCGATGTTGTATCTTTTTTCTAGGTGATGCTTCGCCGGTGTCATGAGAACACATCCGTTCTGAAAACACAAACAAACATACTGGTTTTTATTAAACTTGATAAAATATGTAACCACTGAATGAATTGGACTGATCATACCGCTCCACACATGGGTTGAAATCAAATCCAAACAGCAGTGTTCCCATAAAGTTCTTGTTATGCAAGAACACATCGATATCTCTATTTGTAGTGGGCCATCTACAGGATAGTGGCGATCAAGGAGGTTACGGAATGGGGGAACTACCTTTCCCGGAAACATTCGGAAACAGTCCAAAAATCCTTTCCATTTGTACCACTCCAGGGCCGTTGCTAGCGGAAGAAAGGGGACACAGCTGCCCCTACAAACACGGATGAGAAGGGCGCAAACGAAATGAACTTTTGTTATACACTCCCCCCCCCCCCCCCCCCACCTCTTTTGTTAATTTTTTTTATTTATAATAATAGTATAATAACAGTTTAGTTTAGCCACGAGTGTGGTTTGGATCAAGAAGGACATGCCATTTACACTTGTCCGAGTCGTTTCGATGAGTCAAATGATCTGTGAGGACAGAATTCCGGTCTTTTGAGAAATCGAGAAAGGTCAGCACTGCCCAATAAGGATTTAAACTGCACCGGAGAGCCTGCCTGGACCGTATCGTCCCTTAAGGAGTTCCAAACCAATAATTTTTCAAGATTTGGACAATGTAACTGAACAAACTAACAAATCTGCACTCTGCAAAGTAGAAGCATCAATGAAGTAATCACTGAATATAAAGAAGTACAACCCCCCCCCCCCCCCCCACCTCTCCCCAGTTTGGTTTCATCACCTCCCTTCACAGCTACTGTAGGTCTCATATGGATTTCCTGAATGAAATTGAGGACTACCGAGTTTAACCATAGGTTAAAGCACGAGAGGAATCTGTTATTTTGAAAGTTTATTTACTTATTTTAATTAATTAATTAATTTATTTGGTACAAGCCATTAAGTCGGATGGCATAAAAACTATCAGTTTTTGTGGGGGGGGGGGGGATATGGCATGAAAATCGTCAGCTGATCCCCCAGAAGTAAAAGCTAGGGCCCTGGTTGAGGCCGTATACAATAGCCTCAATGCTCATGCGAAACAAAACGGGCCACAAACCATAAAGTGTGTATGTATGTTTGTGTGCCCCCACTCCTCCACTCCCCCCCCCCTCAAATAAATTCTTATAACACATTGTACAGACTGGCAAATTCCTAGATCTGTTGCTGCTACAAGATACATAAAATTCAAGGAAAACAAGATAATTTAAACATTAAAAACACCAACGATATTAAAAATATGTGAATAATCATCACTTGCACTGCCAGTTTGTAGACATGTTAGGAAAAAGGATAATAAATTGGGAAATTTCAATTGGAAGGCCCACTAAGATGCAGTCTGTAGTGTTCATGACACCAATAAGAACTGTTTCAAAGGCTGCCTACTGAAAATCATTTTATAGTGAAGATACAACGTAACCCACAATCCCAGTGATAATTTCTGGTTTACTGTCTCCCTTTAGTGTAAGCGAACTGGCATTGTCAGCCATGATTAAGATGTTTTTAAAATTCTTTTATTGTTTTATTCTGTAGCTGATGTTTCCTTAAATTATAGATATTCTGTAGACGGCCCACATCAAACTCGGATGTAAAACAGTTTTGATGGGAACATTGCTGTCAGCCATCGATTTCGACTTTAATTCGTCCTTTATTTAAATAATATCCCTCTGTTGCCAGTTTCTTCCCCTTAACCAGGAGCTTATAAAGAGTTCCTTTAGGAACGAGGCGAGATTGACAATGTTAAGGCTATGTCCCAAACCCGCATATGACGGATTACAGGGCCCAGCTCGATAAAATGTTTGCGCTACAAAATGTTTCCCCACCTTAAGCAGTGGTTCGGACGGTGTTTGTTTAGATCTAAGGATGTTCAGATGCTAGTTCAATCCCAACAACTTATCCCAAAGAGAAGCTGCTTGACCCCTCAACCACCCACATGTCATATACACATATCTGTCCCATGCAGTTGCACGCCTAATTTACAAAAGAAAACTGCAATCATCTTGCCCCACCTTCTTAGCATGGCTTCGGAAGGAGGTGTAGTTGCATGAAATAACATAACAATTAATAGTGCGCCATCAGCGAGCGAGCAAATTCATATAGTTTTGTTAATAAAGTTCAAACGGTGTAATATTGTGTGGAGTGGTGTGAAGTTTTTAGGCTTAATAAGCTGGTTTAATCAAAGTATTGAAACATAACTGCTTACAAAGAGTAACATTTAAAATAGAAATTAATTCAAATTAAATGTCAAAACGGTGATGACGTGCAGTGTTATACCAGAGAAAGTGAAGTCTTCTGCGACCTGCACCATATCCTCTGCAGAAATTCTCCTTGTTTTATAGTTAGGGGCGACCATGGTAATGGCTCCTTTCCGTATTCTGATTTCCCTTCAACAAATCTAAGGCCAGCTGCTCTTAATTTCAAAGCAGTAGAGTAGATGTCAGTACCACAAACATGACGTATAAAAGTGGTATCTCAACAAATACGAAAAATTTGAAAATTTGAAATAACACATTCAAGGTACGATAAAGGACAGTTTTAAACAGAAGTCCAATTAAGCATCTTTTCCGCTTTATTTTCACTTCTATTTTTATTACATTGGTAGCAGCCATTTCTGAGGTACAGAAGATGCTTATAATACATAAAACCAACACGTCAAAGGTCCCAATCCCACTATAAACTCTTGACAAAACCAGTACTACAGAAGACCGTTGATTTATTGTGTTAACATTGAAACTGTCTTAAGTGACTTTTGTATTTAACTCTGATTCTGAATGCTTCAATAAACATAATTTATTCATGAATTTAGCATAACTTTCAATGCAGAAATATTAGGCAGTCTATTGAATCTGTGGTTTTCGGAGCAGATAAATGAGCCGGGCACCAGCATTAAAATTCCAACACGAAATAATTTTTAAGTATTTCATCATCCTTGCCCTAGCCATTTGGAGACAGTCAGTAGTCAATTCCAATACAAAATAGATTTTACTTGCCTGTTCCAAATTCTGCTTGTACGTCAAAGGCCTGCATTCGTATAGAGTTAATGACAACATAGGCACCCAGTGAACCATCAGACTTGTAAAACAATATGTTCGTGGGATCATTGCAAGAGAAAGAATCATCAATTGGAGCACTGAACATGGACACATCTTCGGGAGTCAGAGTCTGTACACTTGCTGAAATGGAATAAAACAAATTAGAACATTTTTATACAGTATGGGATAATCCAAGCCATTAAAAATATACTAATTTAAACCATACGTAATTTATATAATGATGGCTATTTCAAACAAGACTGAAAGCTTTGCATGGGGGGGGGGGGGGGGCCTTCCGTGTAAGGATTGCAACCACTGAGCACGGTATGTTGTTGCTTTTGATTCACTACACTGCAGAACAACCACCATTACTCCAAAAGATTGAAAGCCCTGCAGGGATTGAATGGCTCATCTGGTCATCCACCTTGATATCATTCACTTTACAGTACAATAAGTGCTAAGTTTGGTGTTGATCGAAAACCAAAGTAAAGTGCCGAAAAATCGGATATTAGCACGAGAACAACTGCAAGATTCAAGATTTAAGCATTCAAAATTCAAGATTTAAGCTGGACTCCATTCACTTATCTTCATCGTGCACCTCAACAAAAAAAGCCAAATGCTTTAGCCAACACTAGTACAACGTTGCAATCATTATGCCAGTGTCGGACTGGCCCCCTTGAAGGCCCTTGGCACGGATCCTCAGAGGCCCCCCCCCCCCCATCTTTTTACATATATTCGGGGCCCCCTATTTTGCCAACTCATCATACGATTTTGCCTTTGAAAACTAAGTTTGGAAGGGTCCGGAAAACCCAGTTAGGGGATCTGGGGGAGTACTGTGAGCTCCTCCAGCGGGGTCCAGGAAGCTGAAGCATTTTACGCTATTTTAGTGCCTGTTTCTGTCATTTTCTGGCTTCCAGTGACACATTTGCAACAAATTGTCAAGCACATTATGGTGATTTTTCTTATTCGTTCTTCATGATGGCAGATTTCGGAAAAACTTAATTGTGACTAAATCATGTTTTTTTTTTAGGAATTCTCTTTGTGAATTAAATTAATCAAGTTCAGTTTAAACTTTTAGGTTATAATGAATGACGAAGAAATTGACATTTAAAATGGATTTTATTTTAAATGGACTATCGAAAAGTGAAAAATAGTGAAATCTTTCTCAGTTTTACCCCAGACGATTAGGCCTAGCTGTATTACTGCACACAATTTCCACATTTTAAAGTAGCAACGTGTTTATAATAAATGGAACATCGAAAGATAAAACCTTTTTCTCAGTTTCGTCCAAAAACAATTTGAGGTATTATGGGAGAAAAGCTTCCACATTTGAAATCGACAAACTTCATTTTCATTTTTTGTCCCCCTTGATTTAGGAGGTCTTGGGGGTTATTTTTGCTCTCAATTCCGGGTCCAGCCTCGTGCTTGGAGAAACATCTATATATATAATTACACAAGATCCGCAACGCAGTCATCTGCATCAATCTGCATCTGCAGCGCAGCAGCAAGCAGGACATACGATGCCATCTCCGCCATCTACCGACGGAACGGCAAATTATAAGAGTAGCAGCCAAGGCCCGCTGAGATAGTAGCTGCGCCCGGAACGCAACGGCCAGCAGCGCGAACATACGATGCCATCTACCGACCGAACGGCAAATTAAATGAGGGTGGGGGGGCCCAGACTAATTAATTATCTTTCCTCCAAAGTCTCGTGGCTGGGAGAACTGTACGTAAGCGACCAGAAACGATCAGGGGGCAGCGCTCAGTTACTCGCGTGCTACATAGAAGTGTTGCGAAAACTTATGCAAAAAATAAAACCCGCATCATAAATTTTACTTTCAAACTGACCGAATAACGATGATAATTAACCTGTATTCATGGAAACGTGAATTTGCAGTGAAAATTTATCCGATTTTTCAACTCGACAACTCAAAATGGCCAACTTCTTCTCGGACGGTATGAGGGGAGGCTCCCCCGATATCCCCAGTTCCTACAGCCCTGCAAATAATGAACCCCCTCCCCCCCATTTATATAATAGAAGGTATTATTTTTAAAATAACTTGACGTCACACCAAACAAGTTTGCGCTTAATTCTAAATTGGTTGTGCTACTTTTTTTTTTACCCTTTTTTACTGAATAAGAATTTGAAGAGTTCACTGAAGTTATCAGCGACAAGAAGAACGTCTGCTGCTCTCTGTAGTCAGATCCACTGCATGGGAACGCCGCGTTACGTGCGGCCTGCCTACTTCCTTTTTCCACTTCCTTCCTAAGCATTTACAGGTCTTGCACCCTGGCTCGGGGCCCTTGGGCCCTCGGCGATTGCCGACTAGTCGACCTGGCCAGTCCGATACTGCTTTACACCTATTCCTAGCCTGCCTTAGTCACATCTGAGTAAATACAGACGTAAACCTACATTCACATCTGCAATCACCATGTTTCAGAGACTTAATAAGGCGAGATTACGAGAAAAGAGCAAAAGTTAAGATGAGAGAAATATGCCTACGCTGACATTCTGAAACCCCACTCGGACACCACTCAACACTTCATATTAGTAGATCCCACTATCACCAGCACCGAATTTGAATCTGATTTTCAGACATTTGAAAGGAAAAAAAAATTGTTATAGGTGCCAACTAATTCGTACTGTTATGTGGAGTGTGAGTGTGAGTGACCTTCCAAAGTACGAGACCAAGACATGTCTCATCTCGTTTAAATCTCAAGTATTAGTGGAACCATTTCGATGCCACAACTGTTTTTAAGTTGTGTCATTGCAATGGTTCCAAGTCACTGGCAATTCCTCAGGGTAGGTAGGACCCACAATTTTAGACAAGTACAGAACGCGTAATGACCATCATAATTGTGTAGCGTCCTCAGCTTTCAATTTTGTTCCAATTGACTTTGCAATTCGAACTTAGTCTTAAGTCTTCATCTACGAAAACTATTCTGCACTGATATCAAGACTTCAACGAAAAGCAGAAAGCTACTAAAGTAATAAGCTTTCCAGTGTCGTGCAAGAACCAAGCGGGTGAAGGCATGCTGACGTGAACTTGCAGTAGGCAACTTGGGCGCTGCCTTTCTATTGCATAGCATAGCACAGCACGGCACGGTTACACGTTTTTCAGAGGGCTTCGTCAAAGACAAAAAAAGTGTACCACCAGATTTGTGAATCTGTAAACCTTCCAACAGATTTACGGATTTGCTGGGATTCAAAGCTTTACAAAAGATTTAAAGATTTGCATAAAGTTTGCAGATTTGCTGGCATTCAAAGATTTATAAAATATTCAAGTAAGATTTAACTGATTTACACGATTTGTACTAGATTTACAAGATTTGAATGATTTACACAAGATTTACACATTTACAAGATTTGCAACGGACTTATAAATCTAAATCTTTGGTGTACTAGATTTCTATAGCTTTGTCGAACCCCTCGCGTTTTTCAGAGCTGATCAGCCAAACAAGGCCCAGGGTACAGCGTTCCAGTTTAGTAACCATCTCTGTTGCCTACTACCTGGCAAGAAAGCCAAGTAGATGCACCCTGCCGCGACTGTTAAAGTGGCACTATCACCGACTGAAAAGCGAACGAAAATACCATGGCACCATCTAGCAGCAGTGATATTGTTAACCTTTATAGCTTGCTCCAAGGTGCGCGATGACGCACCAAATTTTCACACAATAATTAAGGAGGCCGTGGTTTGTTTGTTTCGTTAAAAGAAATGGCGTTGTGCATTCCTTCGCTTGATGCAAGCAAAGGCTAGATAGTAGCAGAGAGCGCTAGATGTTGCCAGATTCTGCCTAAAAATAAAATGCAATTCTCAAATATAATATCTTCAAGTGCTACGCTAAGTGATTTTGCTGCAACTTCTACCGTAAGTTAAGAAAAACCTTTTGATGTAGGTCCCCCCCACCCCCACACACACATCCCTCCAACATGCGTGTACATGTGTACATCCACGTGCATGCTGGCAAAAGAAATTGAAGCTTGCAACTTTAGCCGCCACTGTTCCAAATGCCAGTACCAGTGCTACTAAGGGCCACTGCACAAACAGCGGTCAGGTCGCTGCGGCCAACAAGAACGCTTACGGTGTATGTGGCAACGCGCATTTTGCCGCAGCGGCCAGCCTGTCGCCGCGATCACTGGGATGCCGGGCGGCGTGCAGGCGGCCACAGGGCAATCGTGCTTGCTCAGGCTTCATTTTTCACCACGTGATCGAGAATTATCAATGAAAAACGGACGTGGCCGCGCGGCACGTCACTGTGTTTTTTGGCCGCCACGACCACTTGCCACGCGACCTGGCTGCTCAGTGCGCGGTTGCCCTTAAATTATTCAATACTCATTTCACCACTTACGTTCGTCGTCATCGTCAAACAACTTGGCTGCATTAAATTTTAATTCCATTGAAGTCAGTGCCCATGACTTGCCACCGTCAGTCTAAAAAAAAAAAAGAAAAAAAAACGATTATAGTTAGTTTTGTTTTGAAATGTTTTTCGCGAACAAAGTTGTTTATGTCGGCCACCAGGCTAAATTTAATAAACGTACAATAAAGGTTTCGTACACCATAGACCGTATACGTATAAATGCAAAAGATTTTCTGGCATACAATTCTTATTGAAGTTTAACATTAAACACTGTACCACTTCATTCAATCCACTCGCATTTTCATAAGGTTTTACAAGGTTTAGTCACTGCGCAGATCAGTTGGCTATCCAATATTCCAAATTTCAACTGAGCTTTTAGACAGGGGCGTCGGAGGAACGTCGTCTAATGGGATAATTGTCAAATATCTGCATAAATAAAAAATCTGGAAACTCTTCTAAATGGAATATCGTATAATGGAAAAATCATCTAAACAGAATATCGCATAATAGATAATTGTATAATGGATAAACGTGTAACTGGATAGATGTCTAACTGCGCTATCTGATGTTATATGTACAGCCGCAGCGAGCGCGGGAGCTCGAGCAAGGCAGGGAAATTAGACGATTTTCCATTATACGCATTTCCAGTTAGACGATTTTCCATTATACGAATTTCCAGTTAGACGATTTTCCATTATACTAATTTCCTGTTAGACGATTTTCCGTTATACTGTTATACGGTATGCGTTCTAGCAATGATGCGATTTTCCAGTTAGACGATTATCCCTCGCCCCTTTAGACACGAAGTCTGCTTAACTCTTGATCGACTGACAACCTGCACCTGTCGATCCTGTAGTTTCATATATATAACTAACATACGCAACTTAAGCGTCATACTTTGGAAGTTTAAAGCACCCCCAGCCGTTGCCATGGCACCAGTAGGAGAGAGGGTAAGTTTTGTTAGGTAGTTCCAATCAGAAATTCCTAGGATTTTTTACATACCACAATCGACATGAGCACAAAGCATCGCAGGGCCCTTCTCTCCCTGAAAATACCAGGAGTGGCTGAGGTCAGGTTCGAACGCGGAACCTTTGGCACACGAGAGAATCGCGCTAAACATCGGCTCACCTTGCCCTGTTTTAGTGAATGTCGTACTAGTAACAAAGACGAAAAATACGTCGATCGCTTGCTTCGATCGCTAAACTGTCCCTCATCTGGAGTGCTACGTGGTTGCATTTTGTTTCAAACTGAAATTGGGTTGTTTGAACCATCGAGGTTTAGTCATTGGTTTTCCCATTTCGCATTGGTGAGTAAACACCGACGAGGGATTTATTTCGACCTATCAATATTTCTACTCGACTTCATTTTAATGACTTTTTTAAAACTCGAGAATATTATACACTAGCACCATACCCGGCTTCGCCCGGGGAGTTGTTTGACCCGTGGTTGTTTCCCAGTATTTGCTCGGTGCTGGCTGATCGTTCACTGCAACAGTCGATTTTTCTTTGTGTAACACTCCCCCTTTCCGTCAATCCTCTCCCTCCGCAAAGCAATATCGTAATCAAAATATTGGCTGTAAATAAGCACTGCCCCACCAACGGGCATTCCCCGTTCAGGTCCCTCTCCACTCCCAGGATTGTCCTTCGTACATGACGTCATTTAAGACATGCCTTTGCGATGACCGCGCAGAGCAAATTGTTAGTCGAGTTGCTTCATTTCTGCTGTGAGACTTTGGTTTATAATGTAAAGAAGATAGTGCATTCAGGTGGAGGTCAATTGCAGAGTTCTGAATCTAAAACTATCTTACCTTTTCAAACGCAAACGTAAAGTTGAATAACTGATCCCTCATGATGGTCAAAACGGGTGTATCTTCTCCGCAGTCTCCAGTATATGGATGTTTGTCAAGCAGGTTGATATTTTTGGTCTAAAAAAAGAAGATAAAAAGTAAAATTAAAATAAAAGAAATGCAGTTCATCTGTCTTCGTTATTACTGAAATCAAAATATGGCGTGAGTACTGGTTAATTTAGTCGAGTCCTTAAAGGTACCTATTTACCGAATGACAGGTTGCAGCATCTAGCGGCGTCTACCATTATTTAGTTCTATGTAGCACTTGATTTCAACAAACGAAGGAATTGTGCAAAGAAATTTCTTTTTACACAGCAAACTAGCCATGTGCCTCCTTAATGATTGAATGTAAAGTTGGTGCGTCCACGTGCACCAGGAAGCAAGCGGGCAAGGTAAACGATATCGCTGTCTCTAGATGGCGCCCATCGAGCGGTTCAAAATCTGCGTTTAAAAACGTTCGATATATAGAAAAAAAGCGTCCGTGATGTCTTTAGGTTCTACAGTGAACACCGATGAAGGTTAAAAATTAAAAACTTTTTTTTTTTGTTTGCTTGTGGGGAAAGGGATGGGGCAGACTCAAAGTGAGGCCCAAAGGTAACTTCAACCACTTTTTTTTTTATTTAGTACCTAATGATAATTCCTCAGCCTAAACTTGCTCCGTTCTTCTACCACGTTCCAACAGCCAAAACGCAGTACACTCAAACTGGTTTTTGGCTGTTGGCGTGTCTAAGAAGGAGGGAGCAAGTTTAGGCTGAGGAAGAAGAGTGAAACCTTCGAAAACGTTACAAAGACATTTTTAATACAGCTGGTAAAGGTTTTCCTTATTGAAAAAGGTGTTTTGTGTGCGTATGTGTAGACTTTGGCCTACCGGTTACTACTTTAGGCAGGCTATCATTGTGGTTTTTACTGATATAAATAAATAGACAGTGGAGGATATGGCCAAAGCGATTAAGGCGCTATGCAAGTGATCTGGGGGCGAACTGGGTAGCCGGTTCGAATCTGGGTCATGCCACTCCGAAGAAAACGTAAGTGCATAAAGGTGGCTTACTGAACCACGTTATTTCTAGTGTATAATTTTCGCTATTGGCTAATTTCCAATTTTCCTTAATTTTACTTATATATTTACACAAGTTAAATCAAACCTTGTTTTCCACAGGCAGTCACGAAAAAAGTTCTTGTAAACTTATGGAAACTAAATGACAAGTTTTGTGTTAAATAAAAGTCATCAAAACCAATTTTTTTTCCTAAGGAGGTTTGGGGGAGAAGGGTGGCAAGATTTGGGTAATTCCTAGGAGGCAAAATCCTATAATAAATCCGCCACTACGTTGTCAAAAATTTCTCCCCGACTCCTTTTATTTTCAAGCCTGAGTCCCATCTTTTTTTGGAATCCTGCGTGGGGCCTGGCTGTGCTTTGAGCAAATTGAAGTCGTAGCAATGGACCTGGTTTAGGCCATAATTTTAGTCATAAATTGGTCCATAATTTTAGTTCACAGTTCAGATCATAGTCTGCCATAGTGTAACTACCATTGTGCTACGCAGATAAAAGGCAGTATTTTAACCGTGAGAGGATATCCCAGTCCTCTCCCTCTCTATGAACGCCAACCATTAATCAAAATGAGTTGCTAAACACATCTGGCTTTGCTCAAGATTATGTTGACAAAGTTTGGGCCACACCCGCCGCAAGTTTCATCATCTATGGTTTACGTTTACTTAGTCATTAGTCTGATGATTAGGCCGAAAATGTGGCGCAGTTGCCTTGTTGACTGCCCTAACTGCATAAAGAGCAAATGAAGTCTATTGGACAAATTATGGAGGGGGAGGGGGGGGGGAGAGAGAAAAAGAAGCCGGTTTATTGTTTTTTCTCTTTTTGTTTGTTTATATCTTGCTAACCAGGAGTGACATAAAGGATGACCCGTAGGGTCTGATGAAAGAGTGTCTCTGATAAGAATACCCCTTGTTCTATCTCTCGTTTTGGGT
>JAHWFP010141718.1:4092-16241 GCA_023313725.1 Lithobius niger | reverse complement strand
GTTTTGGGTCGCGACCCCATGTAATCACACTTGGAACGACTGGTCCTCCTTACTATTCTCTGGGATGCTCTGTGTATGTATTTAAGTACATTTCGCCTGCCTTATAACATCCACGCACAGATCGCCATCCGCATATGTTACCATCGCACCATTTCGTGAGATTAGGGGTGGCAATACAAGGCCAACCGAGATAGTAGCTGCGTTCCTCGCAGCGAGGAACTCGGCTACTATCTCAGTTGGCCTTGGGCACAGTAGACGAAATAGCATAAACACAACAATTGTGTCGTCGCAAACTGGAAAGATTTTCGTATTTTAACATCACACTTTATAATTTTTCTTCGGTGATCTATTGGCTTAAATAATTTTAATTTTTACCGCATTAGTCTTTTAGATTTTGGTCTTACGGTAATTATTAGCAAAAGATTCAAAATTAGTACATGCACACGCGCAGATGAAACGTTATGGTTACTGCAAGTGCACAAAGGATCATATAATCGCAGGATGCTATTAAATTAGTTCCCAATATTCAACAGAAAATATCGTAGACACCACATTTTCAAAATGGATTTTTAACAAGGGATTGGCTAACGGTAAGTAAATAGAACTGGGGGAGGGAACATGTACTTGATGTGGCAGATAGATACAAACGGCGTTGAGAGGAATGCACCTTTAACTCTTGACCTGATTAATAGGAGTGAAGTGTCACTTGTGCTACAATCAGGCCATGCACGCGTCAACCTTACAGCATTGAAACGACCTTGAAGTAGAGAAGGCGATGGCTTCTTCCAGCAAAGGCCAACTGGGGTATAGAAATCATATCTGTCGCCTCCCGGTTGCAAGCCAATTAATACTCCCTGGCAAATTGACGCTTCTTAACGTTCGAATTGGCTTAGTAAATCATGTGACGTCGAATAAACTAGCCGGAAGCTGGATAGCAAAACCCGCAGCTTCTCCCAGATGGTCTTCTGAGTAATAAACACTCCCCAGTAATTCAGGAGCTGCAACAAAAAGCTGCGCGGCTCTGCGGCACTGTGCGGCACTATGCAGCTCTAGACGGGAAAAAAAAATGCACGATTCAGTTTGTGGCGGAATCTTAATACATGACAGCTGCTCACACGTCCGAACTATCCAGTTAGACACAGAGTGGCGTTTTAAGCTTTCGTCAATCACAAGTCCGGACACCAGAGGAACCACAATGTGGGTCACCAACCAACTCTGGAACAAGAAATACACTGGCTACGTAGATAAATTAATGCTACGATGGGAGTAGTTACTTGTTTTCTTGAAGCTGCAGTTTCTTTTCATTTAAAAACCTTTTTGTCAAATAACTAATGAATAGACCTAAATCACAGAGTAAACAAGTTAATGAATTTAAGGCCAGTTTTTACTGCTTGCTTTGTTAAGTTTATGTTATGTTTTGGTAACTGTATTGTCACCTTTATCAAGAGTGGTCATTGAAGGTGGGTGGCACCTTTGTAGCAGTATTTTAATAATTGTAACTGTTGTGGTCTTAAAAATGCAGAAAAGTTGCAAACTTTAAATTATCTTAAGAAACTCACAACCAGTAATAATCTGGCCAAAACCTGATAACCACCAAGTTATGTCATATCATGCAAAACATCCTACTATGTATAGTTAAAATGGATCCACCCAGTTATTGCCAAAGAAAGTAGTGATATCAGAGTCAAAATGGCTGCTTCCAACGCTGATCACTCAGTTTTAACTGGAACCTTGGAAGGTGTCATTTGTGCTTGTGTGATCTTTGCTCAGACCATACACTTAGTAGCATCCATTTTGGATCTGATATCACTACTTTCTATGAAGAAAATTAGGTAGGTTTTTTACTTTTATAGGATTTTGCTATCATTTGTTTTACCTTATTGTTTCTATCAAGGATTTCCAAATTAAAGCTTAGTTTAATGGCAACGCAGATTTTGTTATCATCCCCTACGAGAGCATACGAATCTTCTGGAGCCGGAGGTGTCGTCGGAGCCTCTGATGCAGTCGCTGAAAAACAAAAGAACGAATTAGTACATTACCGGTTGTAGACAAAATAAAATACAATGTAAACAATATTTAGTTAAGGCGTTAGAACTAAAAATATCTTTTCCCAGAGGCAATTTTTTCAACGCAGTAGACTGAACCTGTGAAAAAAACGTGCCACGCATCTGAGAAAGAAAAAAAAAAACAACTGCGTCGACAGGGATTCGATGAGGATCTTCAGATGAGCTCAATCAACTGTGCTACATGGGTAAATCCCTGGCTACAATTCAAGTTAAGCTTCGGAATGTTCAACCATTCTCAGTGGTGACTGGTGGTCGTACTAACAGAGAAAAAAGAACATTGTTCCGGCCCTCAGCCCGGCCGGCCAAAAATGGTTTCTTTTTGTCTAAAACATACTTAACCTGTTAATTTTGCATTACATTGTCCCCAATGTGATGTTCCCATGGAGGTTTCTTCTGCTGTGTAGCCACCTGCTTGCATGCCCCACTGCACATGTGCGGCGCAGTCCTCCCTTATAAAAGCGAGAGCGCGGACGCTTCCTGTATTTATTTTCCTCTCAATGTGTCAGGCGGTGACTCGAGAGGGGAGGCAGGGTGGGATTAGGTTAAGTATGTTTTAGGCAAAAAGAAACAATTTTTAGACGGCCAGGCTGAGGGCCGGTAAAATGTTCTTTCTTATTTGCCAAAACATCATAACCTGTTAATTTTGCATTAACAGGAGACCTCGTCAAAGTTAGGTGGCGGGTACCGCTCTGACGGGCGCCCTGGGCTGCAAGCAGGCTTCACCCCCAGAAAATTTATAAAAAATCCCACTTTATTCAGAACTTCGAGGAAACAGGAATTTGGATCTCTCTCGTAGGGACGTGGGTCTTGCTTCCATCTGGAGGATGGCTTGGTTCTGCTTTGTTCTGAGTGCTTAAGGGGGCTTGACCACGATTCCGGCTGCGACGATTGGTTCCAGCAAATGTAGTCCCTGTTCTTTTCTCAACATATCCCTTAAGTAGTGAGAGGTGAAGGTATAATGGTGTCGTCAGGATGTTGCTGCCAGGATCACTTCGATTGGAGTGGCGTTGTGGTGGGCTCATGATGTGGAGATTGTTCCGACTTCATGTGCCGTCACACTTACATTCTTGCTCGTGCTCTTGTTTTTCGTAAGATACGTCGTTTGTCTTTTTGATCCAGTGCAACACCAATGTAGTGGAGGTTTCGCTGGATTGGTGGTCGACAGGAAGGAAGAGTTGGATTTCTTCCTCTGCAGATGTCGTCGTGTTGAGTTTGGGTAGAAAGAAGCGTAGTGCTATGACAGGATAAAGAAGTTATTCGGGTTCAAATCCCTTGATGAATAGGACCGGGAATGGTTTTGCGTTTTTGCTCTGAAGGTTGATCCTGGGTGGAGGATTACAGAGGGAGAAACTTGGTCTGAAGCTGTAGTAGACCGGGTTGGTCAAAAGAGCTTGGATTTCGGAACAGCGTAGGCTGGCTGTCAAGGTCGAAAGGAAACAGTTTTCTGGATCCCATGAAGAGACACGGATTACATGAGCGTCAGTGTAGACAGTCGTGGCCGTCTTAATTTTCACTTGAAGCGTTGGGCTAGCCATGGTGGTGATGCTGGAAGAGGTGTCAGTGTCATTCATTTGACTCTTAACTCAAACCCTGTGTGCTTGGGAGGGTGCTTGGAGGGCGGGAGGCTGGTTTGGCGACGGTGTCTTGAGCCGTCATTGACGGGGGGATCAGGACCGTCAGAGGCCCCTCTGTTTAGGTGGAAGGGCCAGGGTGGTGTTCTGGAGGTCAGCTGTCTCGAAGACTGATGGCCGCCGTGCAGGTAGGCGAAGCTGGATCGTCTTTCGTCACGGGAGGTGAGGACTTGATGAAAGGTGACCCAAAGGGTGAAGGAAACGGTTGCTGGTAGGCGCTTCGGAAGGCTGGCTTGAAGATGGCCGAGATGATCCGTCTTGGTCACGGCGTTGATCCTGTTGGGGCAGGCTTTGGCCTTGATGGGAAACGAAAGCCAAGGACATGCCTAGTTAAGGATGGGTTGGCGCCGAGGGCGGCAAGTGGTGGGCAGTCACACGGCAGACGGGAACTGGAGAACATCAGGAAACAAAAGGAACCAGGAGAAGAAGCGAGCTGCCGGCAATAATGGCAGCTTGAGACCGGGAGATGTAAGGGTGATCTTACCGGGCCTGTTCAGCTGTCATCCCTTTCTGTTCCCCTGTGAAAGCAGTCAGCCTGGTTGGGCCAACGAGATGCAGAACAAAGTTGGCGAAAAGGTGGACTAAAGACGGCGTGGGAGGGGATGAATGGTGTCCGACTTCAAAGGAAGGACTGGGTAGTTGTTACGGGAAACTGAGGGGAAATGGACCGTTGGCGGCCTGTGTGTCGGCAGGAGGTGTGCGTGACGGGGACGGCATTGGTTTGCCTTTCATTTCCCGTAAGGGGCTGTTTGGGCTGGCAGACGTTTCCCAAAAGGCAGCGAGCAGGTTCTGATGAAAGCCCGTGAAGAAGTTAGGCGGAGATTCCGGCAGTGGGTGAAGTCGGTGAGGAAGGCCATGGTGAAAGCAGGTTGGTCAGGCTTCGTGGAGAGTCAGCCAGTTCTTAGAAGCGTTCCGCAGTTGCGACTTATAAGGCGTAACAAATTCTGGATGCGAGCGCTGTAGGCATAAGATGTGGTGGATTACTACGGTGAAGGCCTAGCGTTGGTCATGGGTGAAAGGACGGTGAGCTGATCTTAAAAGTGACAGCGATGAAGGAGTGTTGATGGACGCATCGGGGAGAGTCGAGCCGTTGGCGGTTAGGACTACGGAGAAGACCCAGCATTGGTTGTTGGTGAAAGGACAGTGAGCTGATCTTGAATCGTGACCCGATGAAAGGAGTGTTGAAGGATGCATCAGGAAGAGTCGAGCCATCGGCGGCGAGGTCTAGGGCAGAGACCCACCGTTGACCGAGGGTGAAAGGACGAGCAAGAGCACGGGGGGGGGGGGGGCGGCGGATGAAGCAGAAGCTTTGGGAGCGGTGGCCATCTTTGGTAAATCCAAATTCCGACGAAAGGCGGGGAACAGTGGAGTGAGGTGACGTGTAGGCACCCTCTGGTGGAAAATGAATGCCGGAAGCGTCGCTTTTATAAGGGAGGACTGCGCCGCGCATGCGCAGTGGGGCATGCAAGCAAGTGGCTACACAGATGAAGAAACCTCCAGGGGAACATCACATTGGGGACAATGTAATGCAAAATTAACAGGTTAGGATGTTTTGTCAAATAAGAAACATGTTTTGCTTCCACACTAGAATTTAATGTACGTAAGAAAATACTAAACAAATAAACTACAAAGTATGTTCAAGTTTTTGATTTAACCTTTGATCTAATACCCGGTGGGATTAGCTTGGCAACTAATGTAACAACTTGGTGGCAGCCATTTTGGCTGTGATATATCACTACATTGATTGGCTGAAACTTGGTGGGTTCATTCACCCTTGTGGGTTTTGTTTTAGATATGGGTAAACGAAGCAGTCCGTCGTTATACTTTTCTCACTGGACTATTCTTTAACATTGACTAGGCCTATTTGATTCGTGTGTGATGCATTTTTTTTTACTTGCCAGTTTGTTGCATTTTCAAATTCACTTCTTCCAAACTGACAATGGGCCCAAAGCCCATCGAGAGACCGCAATGGTCCGAGTCTCCGCCTTCAGAGAGTTAAAAAAAAAACCTAACTATTTTTATAAATTAAACGTGGTGAAGAACTGAGACACGATACACCTGTTATACACTAGTGATATACATGTTATTGCATCGTCCGCCAAGGAGATGAAGAGTTTATAGCATAAATGTCGCCTGACAACTGCCGCATGACACAAATGCCTTTAGTGCTTTTATTCTGTCAACACAAATGCCGCCTAACAAAATAAATATCGTAAGCGACAAAACTTAACGTTTGAACGTTATGAAACTTGGACTAGGAAGCTTGAACACTAGGAAACTTGGACTAGGAAGCTTGAACACTATGAAACTTGGGCTAGGAAGCTCAACGTTAAGAACTAGGACTCAATAACTGGGTGCTAGGGAATTCATGGAAATAGTTTTTTTTTGTCTTCTATGCAGCAGAAAATGTTGAAATTTAGCTAAAGGCTATAGTATAGCCTTAATTTCGGTTGAGTCACTTCAGCCTGGTGACGTGTCTTTTACTAGTTTAGAGGTTAGAAGCTTATCTACATTATTGTTAAAGTAAAAAATTTGCAAGTTTTTTCGCCGTTTGAAATGGTGATATCAAACGCCAAGTTAATCCCACCGACGACGAAACCAAACGTTAAATTTAATACTTGAAACTGTGCAGTACGCGATTTTAAAATTGTTGATTTAACATTTGAACTGTTACTCGGTAGGGGTCGGTCGATTTGACAACTCTGAACGGCGAAAACCTTGTCTAATCCTTAAGACATTTTGTTTACGCAAATAAGTGAGCTCAAATGCTTACAGAAGAGATTTTAAGCAGTATTTGGTTTTATTTACGGCTTTCATTTATTTGAAATAAATCTACCAGCGATCACTGTTAAATAAAATTGGAAATAAGCCATCAGCGAAAATTATACACTAGAAATAACGTAGTTCAGTAAGCCACCTTTACGCACTTAAATTTTGTCGAAGTGGCGTGACCCGGATTCGAACCAGCAACCCAGGTCACTAGCGTAGCGTACTAACCACTTTGGCCACATCCTCCACTGGCATAAAGATAAATCACTGAACCCGCTACTAAGGTCACAACCGTGACCAGGACTCCATTCGAGCGAATGTTCTCGGCCATATATGGAGAGGGAATTTTTTTTCCGGAATTTTTCCGAGTTTTGTTGACAGTATGGCGTTTCACAGTACGAAAATTAACGATGTTTTTTAAAGAAGAGAATACAAATCATACAAATCATAATACAAATCATACACTCAAAAAAGGCTCAATGAAGGAGAAATAAATAGACGATGAGTGTATGATTTGCATTCCCTCTCCATTGTCTATGGCCGAGAACATTCGGTCGAATGGAGTCCTGGTCCTGGTCAGCGATGCCAAACACTATAAATGAGATAAAAAGAGTGTTTCTCACGAGACGAGGCTTTCAATTCGGTTTCGTCTCGTCTGGTCAACCGAGAAATGAGACGAGACAGTTAACCCGAAACCATGCGTTCGAAACTAGTTGTACTTTAACGGAATATGTGGGCGCCGGGGCCACAGGGGGGGGGCGCCAACAAAAGTCTGGATTTAGGGAAAAAAGTCACAGGTAAACAGTCTTCCAGTAACGTGAAGAGTCACAGGAAAAAAGTCACAAATTAGCTGATTTAAAATTATGTGTTTCGGTGCTGAGCCACTCCATTTTAGGACAATCTAGTTCACCAACAATCCCACACTGGTATTCACGTTGGTGTCAAGCCACATTGGCTTGGATTTATTCATTCTGGGTGTTTATTGTTGGCGGAGCGAAGCGTAGCCTATAACGGACACCAAATTGCAAAATGTTGGTTGGTCCGTTGGTCTGTTGGTCTGTTGGTCCGTTGTCTGTTGGTTGTTAGTCTGGGTGGAGCCCAAACGAAAGGTCGGATTGAAATGAAAGTTTGCACAACGCTTTATACCCCCAAAAGTATTGCTGAGCCAAAATTAGACGTAAATCGAACAATTATTACTGAAGAAATTTTAAAATTTTCGAATTAATATCTAACACTCACCATTGTAAATTTGGAGTCGTGAATAGTTAAGGAATTCCGACGAAGCATACACCATGCTAATGGTAGTCAAGTGAACTTCAAAAAACACGGCAAATTAAATTTTGGTTGCTTCTTTCTAGCTAATAATCTTTTCCGACGTAACTCAATGAAATAGTATCATTTGACCGTTGCATTTTAACCACTAAAGGAACAAACGCAACCATAAAAAACATTAACGACACACGTTAGTTCATTTGAAAAAAGAATGCTTTGGCGATTATTCAGTTCAACATGGCAACGACAGCGACGTCTACACTAGCGATGGGAATCCCGAATATGAAACCTGAAATCGTCGTATCAAGCCCAAGCGGTATTACAAACCGATATTAACATCAGACGAAACACGAAAGCACGAAACACGAAAGCACGAAACACGAAACAATAATAAGTCCGCCTCTCTCAGTTTACGGTTTCCTGGTTGCCATGGTAACGTAAAGACTCGAAACCAAAACCGTGTTGCATCGCACGAAGGAATACTTAATCTCGTACCACCGTTGTTAGCTGCTACTAACGAAGCTAAATCGGAAATAAATATTAGGCCTAAACGCTAAAAATTAGGCTTAAAACTAGGTTTAAAAGCAAACACATTTTTAACCTAAATTGTGATGGTTATTTCTTTCAGATTATATAATAGAGATCGCTGTTGCAGTCATAGAATTTGGAAATAATATATTATCTTGCAGTGCGTGATAGAGGTGTGCCAGCTCAACATTTTCGTTGATGGCGGTGTCAAATCTTATACCAAAGCAGTATTGTGAACCTTTTGAATCTTCTGACTATTGTTAAAACTATCGTACTGATGATTGTTTGGCTTGCACTTAAACGCCTTATTATTAATATTTTAATATAAGGACTACATTTTGCACAGCAGTTTCTGTAAACAATGTAAGAATTATTGCCAGCGGAAGCTCAAACAGCGGTGGCCATACGTGCTGTTATTTTTATTCGGGGAGATGGCCTACGTCTTCAGTGTTGGGTGTGAAAAGAGGCTACAAATAACTAAACAAAAACTAAATGCTGGAGCAAACAAAAGCTTGTTAACGTAAATTTTACACGTAACATAGGACTAAATTAAAACAAAAGGCTAAAATAAGAAAAAGGCCAGCAAAGAACAGTAGTACGTCACACCAAAAGGCAAACTGCCCAACAAGGCCCATTAGGTTTTGCACCAGATTTTTAAGAATTATTAACAAATGTGGTATCGTCATAAATAAAAACTAAATATAAGTTTGAAATGATGATCCATTCGCTCCGCCTACAATAGGCCCAAAGCCTGTTTCCTAGTTTATTATTCGTATGAACGAGCGCATGCTACCGGTATCGTACACGAGCGTACATATGAACGTGGTTCCTCTGACAGTAGCTCTGGTAGCACGTAATCAGAACTGTGAGGGGCCGCGCAAAGATCATCCTAATTCCTCCCCGATCAGAAGATCAGAAGTACCGGAAACCCAACTGCCGGAATACGAATATTTGTTGGCGAAGCAAGCGAAGCGTAGCCTATAACGGACACCAAATTGCAAAATGTTGGTCGGTTGGTCCGTTGGTCTGTTGGTCCGTTGGTTGCACATTTTTAGTCTGGGTGGAGCCCAAACGAAAGGTCGGATTGAAATGAAATTTCGCACAATACTTTATACCCCCAAAAGTATTGCTCAGCCAAAATTTGACGTAAATCAAACAATTATTACTGTAAAATTTTTAAATTTTCGAATTTATATCTAACACTCACCATTGTAAATTTGGAGTCGTGAATAGTTAAGGAGGAATTCCGAAGAAGCATACACTATGCCAATGGTAGTCAAGAGAACTTTAAAAAACACGGCAAATTAAATTTTGGTTGCTTCTTTCTAGCTAATAATCTTTTTCGACGTAACTCAACGAAATAATAACATTTGATGCTTGCATTTAACCACTATAGTAAGAAACGCAACCATAAAAACAAAAAAGTTTCATTAACGACACACGTTAGTTTCATTTGAAAAAAGAATGCTTTGAAGATTATTCAATTCAACATGGCAACGAAAGTGGCGTCTACACTAGCTTTGAGAATCACGAATATGAAACCTGAAATAGTCGTATCAAGGCCAAGCGGCATTATAAAACGATATTGACATCAGACAAAACACGAAAGCACGAAACACGAAACAATAATACCAGAGAAATACGCCTGCCTCTATCAATTCCTGGTTGCCACGGTAACGTGAGGACTCGAAACCAAAACCATGTTGCATCGCATAAAGGAATAGGCTTAATCTCGAACCACTGCTGTAAGCTGCTACTAACGAAAGTAAATCTGAGATAAATTTTAGGCCTAAATGCTAAAAATTAGGCCTAAAACCTAAAATAGGTCTAAAAGCTAACACATTTTAAACCTAAATTGTGATGGTTATTTCTTTCAGATTATATAACAAAGATCGCTGTTGCAGTCATAGAGTTAGGAAATAATATATTATCTTGCATTGCGTGATAGAGGTGTGCAAGCTCAACATTTTCGTTGGTGGCGGTGTCAAATCTTATACCAAAGCAGTATTGTGAACCTTTTAAATCTTCTGACTATTGTTAAAAACTATCGTACTGATGATTGTTTGGCTTGCAGTTAAACGCCTTATTACGTGCTGATTTATTTTTACTCGCGGCGATGGCCCCCGTCTTCAGTGTTGGCTGCGAAAAGGAGGCTACAAATAACTAAACAAAAACTAAATGCCGGAGCAAACGAAAGTTTGTTAACGTTAATTTGACACCTAACATAGGTCTACATTAAACAAAAAAAAAGGCTAAAATAAGAACAAGGCCAGCAAAGAACAGCAGTACGTCACACCAAAAGGCAAACAGCCTAACAAAGCTCATTAAGTATTGCACCCAGAATTTTAAGAATTATTAACAAATGTGGTATCGTCATTAAAAACTAAATATAAGTTTGAAATGAAGATCCGTTCGCTCTGCCTACAATAGGCCCAAAGCCTGTTTCCTATAGTTACTGTTAAAGGGGAGGACGGATGGAGAGGGGGAGCACCTGGAATGGAAGGAGGGGGAGGGGGGTAACCAAAACCAAAATGAACATTATATTGCAAATATTCTGCCCGCATTCCTCCCAATCCCCAAAATGAACAATTCCTTAGATCTTGGCCAAAACACTCTTTGTCCGCTTTTGACACTGCTAAATTGCATTGAATTATTGTTAATTTTTGACAACTAAAATTTTGTCACGGCACCAATACGTCATTTCAAGATCTAAACAATAAACTCCCACAAAAATTCGTCGCATCAACTTGAATCTTATGTTGTTGGAGGTTTATCTCTACCCTAGAAAGAAATAGTACAGTGTACAAACTTTTATTTTTACATTTTAGTTTAAAAAAAATAAAAATCTTAAATACCATATCCAACTTGCAGAATCGTATAGCTCCCTCAAAAAATTATCGTATCGACTTGATTTTTTTCCGACGGAGGGAGAGATAAGTCTCGTACCCACTTTTTAATTTGTTAGTTTGAGAGAGGGAAAAAAAAGATTAAATATTAGGCGTCGTTTCTAGAAAAACCTAGAAAAATCAGCTACTTCCTAGCCTCTGAAAATTTTTTTCTTTCCAGAAGTGCTAAAACTTACAGGAAATAATGATAGATTGCTTTCGTGCTAACCCCTAAACTAATAATCCAAAAGTAGTTTTAGCTAGTGAGCTTGCCGCGTTTTTTTAATTGCTCTAAATATAAAAATGTTTAAACAAATCTCCTGGTTCTCAAAGATTATGGCTAAAAAAAAATCTGAATGCTACATTTTTTTTCAAAATTTCAATCGCAACAACGAGTCTTGTTAAAAAGCCCAAAATTCCCACAAAATGAACTAAGGAGAAATGTTCGTATTAATCCTAACATTTCGACACTGTCTGGTTCTTTATCAAATGCATGAGGAAAACATCTAAAAAAAATATTACGTACATTTTTTACATACTCAGTGGTGTAAATCTTCATTCGCCAACCTGGCCAACTCCCCCCCCCCCCCCCACCTAAAAAAAATTACTGCCTTCCCACTAAAAAAAACTAGTAATGCTCAATCACTTTGACTCAAGAAAATGTAGGAAACCTTTAACTTTGGAATACAACTTTTTCATTTGGAGGAATACAGAAACTTAGTGAAAAAAGTGCGTGTTTATGTTTATTAAATCTTAGATCCCTACATACTATCGTTCCATCGACCTTGTCTTAGATCAGTTACAGTTTCACTGGCTAACTGGACATTAGGACCCCCCTCACATCAACTTGGCAAATACAGACATTCATAATAAAGGTATTTGTGCTTTGTGCTTTGTGTTGTGTGTATCCACATATCTCGCTTCCATGTTTACCTGTCGTAGTTTCAATCTGCTCCAGCGTCCCAGTTGTTGTGGAACTATTTTGTCCATTGTCTGGC
>JAHWFP010141714.1:57032-92998 GCA_023313725.1 Lithobius niger | reverse complement strand
TGGGTTCAATTCCCGGGTCAGGCAATCTGATATTTAAGTTCAAAAGGCAACGTACATAGAAATAGCCTATCGCATTGTTTCGTCTAGATGGCCTGTGCGGTCTGTTACATCTCACAAATCCAATTCTTAAATAAGTTGTTCCGTGAGAAAAAAATTATTTTCAGACTTGAAACATTAGCGGTGCATTCTCTTCCTCCCCCCCCCCCCCCCCCCCAAAAAAAAAATACAAACAAATCGACGTCTGCCGTCTGTTCTCAACCCGAAAACTTTTCCGTTGTCCATATTGCTGATTTGTTATTGGATCCTGGAACTGAAACGAACGATCAGTCCACGCGCAGGCCAAAGTGACTTCCGGATAAGGAGGTGGCCCACAACGACCGGAAGCGTCGTCAGCCTCATGTTGGCGCCACCTGGAAACCATAGACGACTGCGAGTCACGCAATGGGGCAGTCACTGATCTCTATATTTATTCGATTCTGCTTTCCTACTGCTAAACCTCCCCCACCACAACTTCCTGCTTTCCCTCGCCATTCCAACCTTTACTTACAAGAGAAACGGGCCAATCACGACTGCCACTTCAAAAACAAATCCGCAATGATCGAACTTTTTTTCTTCTGCACCTACCGAGTTTTATTTGCAACTTCGGAGACAGATTGAGAATCGTCGCCGCTAGATGAGGAAAATTCACTACCATCCCACCCCTTCCTCCTCTACCCACGGAAGCCTCATTCTGACGGCCTATTAGTCGGCCGTCTAGGGCGCCATAATCTAAGGGGCGCCAGTAGTTGCAATGATTAGTTCAGTTATTTGTGTGAACCATTTTGTTGGCGGAGACAGTGCGGCGGTTAGCCCTTCCCAAGGAGAAATGTTTTATAGCTTTCTGTTAGGTTTTGGACAAAGGTAGCCGCCAATGCTCCAAAGCGTGTTTAATTTGTGGGGGAGCATTATCATTACTGCATCACCATAGTATGCTTCCACAGGCACCATTTGTAGTTTGGGTCGTGCCGCAATTACTGTATTGGGAAGAGATGGCGTTTCAAGTTTGAAATCTAAAACTAGTAACGCCATCTCTTGCGGGTACTTTTAATTGGTCATTGGTACTGTAATTATACCTGAGGTAAGAAGCGTAGACCGCTAAATGACAGCGTCTGCCAGACACTGGAGCTACCTATCTGCAGCCATGGAAAGACCCAAGGTGGCTCTGGAGTTCAAATCAGTAGCTCCATCTGTCGCCAATAATTTCGACATGTTCCAAGCTAAAAATGGCGCCGTATAGTGACGCGATAATGAAACTGTTGCCTCTTGAGCGCAAGGCCAGCCGAGATAGTAGCTGCGTTCCTGGCTCCACTCCGGGCCCGTCAGCTTTGTGCTCTTCCGGCATTAGTTAGTGACAGACATGCCAGGAGTCGTCCAGTACCGTACGGCATGAGAACCAACGGGGAGTGGGATATGAACAAAATGTATGCGGGAAAATTCGTAGTTTACTCAGCTACCTGTTAAACTTTAAACACACGAAGAACAACGATCAAACTGCGAGATCTGGCGCCTACTGAGGGTTTCTCACGCGTACACTTTGTTCAGATACTAATTCCCCTTGGTTCTCAGGCCGTACGATACTGGACGACTCCTGGCAACAGCAACTTGTGACAATTTTTTTTTGGCAGCAATGCTAAAAACGAATTTTAGGCAACACATTTTTTTGTTTTACACGAATGTAAGCATTCTTACGGATAATAATTATATTTCTCACACAGTTCTCCTGGATGTGCACACACGATAAATTTCCGTCATTTTTGACGGGTGAACAGCTAGTTCACAGTAAAATGACATAAAAACACAGCAGCTAAAACGCCTGACTTTGCAGAAAGGCGCCATTTTGAGGTCAAGTATATACGGACTGTATTGTATTTCCATCTTTTGTGATTTTCTTCATATTGGGCGTTTATTTTTCTTACCTAACCTACCTGCTTGTTTTATGGTTTTGCCGTTACCCAGGAGACCTCGTCCAAACGACCAATGTTCGGTTTGCGTGTCGGGAGACTCTTAGGTCAGCATCAGAAACAAACACCGGCCTCTCAGACGCTAATGAAAGGCCATCCCGCTGCGATGGTCAAAGAGTCCCCGACCACCACAGGGATCCTCTCACACCTCCCGCGCACGCGTCAAACGTCACCGCAGTCGGCCTCTGTTCGGACGCGATTCATCGCTGGAAATCGCCCCGTCACGAAGGAACAACGGAGAGACAAACAACATCAACAAAGAAAGGTAAGAGGGCCAAAATGTCCAACTTGACTTGCTTCGTATTGCATAACAGTCGTCAGAACCATGGTTTGGGAAAGCGGTGCCGCCTAGGGTGCAGGCACTCAGGGGGCACTACATTCATTTATCAAAGTATTTAACACCGAATAGTTCCGAACACAGATATGGGCTGTACTACTTATTAACCCCTTTCATTCAAGACGTACGCCCAGAAGAGGGGTTGGTATTATAGTTCCATGTGCTGGTCGTTAACGCGAGTCGAACTCGCCCCCTTTTGGTTCTGAGACTAAGCCCCTAACAACTCGGCTGTGCCTTGTTCACTTCAGTTGAGTTCTCGGGGAACCCTCACGAAATTCGGTTTTCGTCGCAAGACTTAGTTCCTTTGCTGGGGGCTTATCTACACAAATTAAGTATTAGAAAAGCCCATTTCTGTGGAAGGACTAATATACACAAATAAACCCCTTGGCTGTGTAAGGGACTAATCTGCACAAATTAAGTATTAGAAAAGCCCATGTCTGTGAAAAGGACTAATCTTCACAAATTAAGTATTAGAAAAGCCCACATCTCTGTGGAAGAGACTAATCTGCACAAATTAAGTATTAGAAAAGCCCATGTCTGTGAAAAGGACTATCTTCACAAATTAAGTATTAGAAAAGCCCACATCTCTGTGGAAGGGACTAATCTGCACAAATTAAGTATTAGAAAAGCCCATGTCTGTGAAAAGGACTAATCGTCACAAATTAAGTATTAGAAAAGCCCACATCTCTGTGGAAGGGACTAATCTGCACAAATTAAGTATTAGAAAAGCCCACATCTCTGTGGAAGGGACTAATCTGCACAAATTAAGTAATAGAAAAGCCCATGTCTGTGAAAGGAACTAATCTTCACAAATAAGTATTAGGAACCTACGTGTCTGTGGAAAGGATTAATCTACACAAATTAAGTATGAGGAATGCCCACATCTGTGGACGGGGCTAATATGCACAAATTTAGTATTAAAAAAGCCCATGTATGTGAAAGGGACTAATCTACACAAATAAGTATTAGGGACCTACATGTCTGTGGAACGGACTAATCTACACAAATTAAGTATTAGAAAACCCGATGTCTGTGGAAGGGACTAATCTACACAAATTAAATATTAGAAAAGCCCATGTCTGTGGAAGGGATAAAGTTAACTCACGATATAAATAACATTTTATAAAATGTAGTAGTCATCATTTACTAGCAGGGGAGTAATGGACGCTTAAGGGGGGGGGGGGGGGGCGTAAAATTTGCCCCCCCCCAAAAAAAATGTTATTTATGCCACTGCAATAAATAAATTGCAGTGGCATAAATAACATTTTTTTTCGGGGAGGGTCAAATTTTACCACCCCCTTAAGCGTCCATTACTCCCCTGCTAGAAAATGCATGACTACTACATTTTTACTGTACGATTATCTTTCCTGCTTTACGATTTCATCAAAAAAAAAAAGTTTTGAAGAAAATACAGAATAAATAGATTTTTCCAAGAATTTTCATGCTCCCTCGGCTTGTCCTTGGGGAGAGCCCTCTGTCTTCCCCCTCGTTATTTACACACTGACCATCAGCTAAAATTCAGTAACAGCGTAACATTGAACTTATACTGCAAAAAGACAAATTAAACGTTGGATTAAAACAAAAAAATCGCGTAATGTCTCACGTTCATTAATACTAGAGAGTATTTAAAAAAAAAAAAAAAAACTAAGCTGTTTTCAAGACTCTATCCAGCAATTAGAACCGTCTTACCATATATTAGAAAGTTAACTGTAGTATACGCGGTTTATCTTGAGTCCTACAGGTATTTTATGAGCGGCTACGTTTTCCTGGAGGGGGCGGCATTAATCGACGGCCGCCATTGTTTTTGTAACCATCTCGGATATCAACAAGGCACTCTGCTACCAAAAATATATAATTGATTATCTGTGTCGTTCTGCGGCGAACTCAAGATAGGCCGCGGACACTATAGATATGGCTTCTTACCTCTTCCAAGCCTACGCGGGGTCCTGGCGATAGTTGTAGCTACTACGCTCTGCTTACGCTTTGCGTGCGAAGTATCATTGAGGCTAAGCAATATTAGAGGTATCCGCAACTACAGCCGGGCCCCATGTAGGTTTGGGAAAGGCCAGTTGCAGTATCTAGTTAACTTTAAAGTCTATGATTTTACCGATTGAGGTAAGATGACGCGGAATCTTAAGGTTGATACATTTTTGTAGTGCAAAAATTCACCGAGCGGGACGTTGTAATTCGTCATACACTGTGACCGAGCCCTAATACTGTCCAACACTCCTCCTCCCCTCTTCACAAGTTCCTGTTAGTATTTTCTTCATGCTCATGTGAACAGTAACATGTAATAGATCCCCCCAATTTCCGATTGAAATTGCCTTGCAAAATTGGGTAATTATAGGTATAGAACAGCTGCTTTTCTCGCTGTCGAATTAATTCGCCTACCTGTCGAATCCTTTCGTCGTTACGGGTCAGAAAATCATAACGACAACCTGCGCAAACGCTTACTTAATTAAAAAAAAAAAATTATTAAAACATGGTAAAACACTACTCACAGCTGTAGTGACGCCGACGCCATACTGCGAGCTGAGAGCGCAACAAGAAAACCTCATCTCGACCATAATATTAGTAAACGGAAATGATCTCTGGGCGGACAGGTTTTTGGTTGCGGTTTTTGATGTTATATGTTTAGCTGCAGCGAGCGAGTTAGCGCAATTTGGGGAAAAAATGATCATCAGTTTCGTGAACAGCGGCCTTGAATTGCCCTAATTTGCAGATTTGACGGGGTAAAAAAATCGAAAACAAATATTTGTTTTTCAATGATGGGTCATTTTTTTCCCAAATTACGTGCCTCGCTCGCGCTGCCGCGTTCGCGGCGGCTAAACATATAACATCAGAAACCGCAACCAAAAATTTGTCGTCCGGATAGCGATATAATTTCCGTTTACTAATGTTCCGGTCGAAATCAGGGTTTCTTGCTGTGCTCTCATCTTGAAGTATGGCGTCGGCTTCACTATGGCGTTTTACCATGTTTTAATAATTTTTGCAAAAATAAATAAGCGTTTGAGCAGGTTTTCGTTACGATGTTCTGAACCGTAACGACGAAATGATTCGACTGGGAGGTGAATTACGCCGGTAGCGTGAAAAGTAGCTATGCTATACAATTACCTAGCAAAATTGTCCCTCTCGCCTTCTGTTGCTATGACTTCGGCAGGAAGGGCGTCAAACCTCTAGGAAGGTAATACTTTTTTTGCATTAAAAAATGGAGAAAAACAAGTCAAATAGCAAAATTCATACACTAGAAATAACGTAGTACAGTTAAGTCACCTTCATCCCATCAACGTTTCGTCGGAGTGACGTGACCGGATTCGAACTGGCAAGCCCGATAATTTTGCTCCGTCACAAGTTACTTTCCGAGCTGGAATAAAAAAAAACACCGTGGGATTGCTCGAAGTGCTTTTATCAGCCTGGGAGAGCTTCGATGGAAGGACTCGGTGCCGCAGCTAGCTTTTTCCAAGGAGTGGTGCAAGGGCAGAATGTTGGCCCCCCCCCCTACTCAACAAGCAAACAAATTTAGAGGCAAAGTGACTACCAACCCCAACCAAAACGTAGTGAATTTTGTCTTATTTGTGCCCTCAACTGGTGAATTTTGTGTCCCCTGTCTGCTGGGCCCTGGTGCCTTTCACCCTTTGCAACCACTCCTAATTGCGGCATTGCAAGGACTAAGGCAAAAGATTTATCGGATAATACCACACATGCTCAATTATAGTCAATGGTACTACCACATACATACAAAATACACAGTGCTTGCTTCAACTATTAAGAAAAAGTATCTGCCCACGTGACTTTAAAAAACAATTTATAAATTTTTTTAATATGTTTGTACATTTTCTTGTGTGTTTGATAAGTTTTTGGTTTTAATTGTCCAATTGGGAAAATATTGACAATTTCCACGGTATGGTAATTGATCAGAATATTACAATTTTGTATTATTTTTTCAAAATTATTATGCCATAGTAGTAATTTATGTTTAATTACGCTTCATGCGTTTGTTTGATAAAATCTCTTCCATGCCATAATACTTTTTTTTCCCAAGTAGCTGTTCCCGTCGTAGCATAAGGCGGTCTAATAGGAAGCCATGTTGTCACACGGCACATTTTGTCGTAACACTAGCTAGTATAAAGCAACTACGCGTTACAGCATCCGTCTGGAGTTTCATTCTTTTCAGATTTACTATCAAGACACACGCTAGTGTGTCGCCGGCCAAGATAAACGATAACATCCAGATAAAATATATATACAGGGTGTTTCAGAATAAAACCGACAAACTTCTAGGGCTTGCTAAGGAGGTAAAGGCAAGTCAAGTAGTCGTATACAACACCTATCCAAAAATGTTTGGTTACCGAGATATCGCCCTATTTGAGTCCAGTATTTTATGATCGAGTGTTTAAGCTTGGTAACTGTGTCATGGCTTAGTAGCCTGTGTCCGACTGGCTGCAAGACGCACGCGTTACTGTGGCCTCATGCAAAACAAACTCGAATGCAGCAAGGTGCACCAACCAGTGGGAAAACTTCGCGATGATCGAATTACGTTCGAAACTGCAATATCGTCTAATCTTGCCAACACAGGTGCAGCTTGCAAGAGTTCAGTATACTGATGCGTTTTGCAGGGAAGCGAACCTGGCTTTTTTCAAAGCCTCTCAATACCTAGCGCAGCTCTTAGATCTTTCCGTAATGAAAAATACGTTAGAAGTAATGCTATTTTTAAATTAAGAAAGCAAAGAATCCAGCAGAAGTCCCTTTTTTATTATTCATAAGTTTTCCTGAAACTGGGCAGCCCAGTTTCATTGTTCATTGTTCCCGATTTTTTAAAATAAAGCCTTCGTTAACCAGCTTAAAGCCGTAAGGGGAGAATGTAAATTGCCTGTTCCAACTGATATTCCTGGAAGGTTGGGAGGGGTTGGGGAGGGGGTGGGGACAACGGCAACCAACTGGGCCAATTACCGTGTTAGAAGGTACGGAAATTTTTATAAAAGCGTTTAAGAACGATGGTTAACATTATCATAAGACATGCCTTCCTAAGTCAGATCAAGTATTTCAATGTATTAAAGAGTTTCAGTTTCCGGAATCGGCTCGGAACGTTTACAACGCTCGTTAACCCTCCCCCCCTCCCTTCCCACACACACCTCCCAGGCCAAGTTACAATAGCCGTAAAGTAGACTCCCATTTTTTTAAACTGTAAAAAAAAAGTAATAAATAAACATGAACAGAAAAAAGGAGGGGGAAGATGACGCCCCTATGCAGTCGGCAGTGAAGGGGGCGCGGTGTGGGAACCTACCCCCCCCCCCCCCACCCCTGCCGAAACCCCACAATGTGTCATAATGCTAAATAAATTTCTCCAGAATATGTGAAAAACTACTGTCTAGAAGCCGTAAAATGCTTCAGCATCCCGGATCCCACACGAGAGCTAACAGCACACCACCGGACCCCCAGGCTTTGTTCGGTCTCCTGCGAAACTTTTTCCTAGCTGTGGCTACAGTGCCACTACCTCGATCCATTCAAGAAAAAAAATCCCGTTTGTTGACATTTCGCTCAAAGGTTAGGGGACCAGATTCCTCAAACCAGTCCTCAACCTTTGCGCACAATTTAAAACGAAACCATATTTCACAAGCACGAGTTCACATCCGCAACTACCATCCCGCCCCCCCCCCCCCACAACAGAGGACAAAGCAAACGTGCAGTGTGTAATATCTCCCCCCCCTCCCGCCACCACTAACCAAGCTACTCGACTGATGTTACGAAACTTTCGGGGCGAAACGTCTCCAAAAAAGTCCCCAATTACGCGACTGGCCTCTACACCCACCAGGCTGTCTCTGGTTGCTGTGGTATAATTCTGCAGTGTCCACACCGACACCGAACATTTCGTGCTCACGCAACTACGAAAACGCAACTACGAAAACGTTATCAAAAGCAGCGGTGTTTTTACAGCTTTGAGCAACATTTATTGCGTGTAGAAATTATAAACCTACCCTATCCTTTAAATGAATATCAATTTAAAAAGAAATTATTTAACAACTCTCTTGGGAAGCGTTAGACGTAGTTACAGTTTCGAACGCAATTCGATTAGCACGGAATTTTGCCACAGGTTGGTGCACCGTGTTCCTTCCGAGTTTGTGGAGCTATGAATTTGGTCTTAAATACGCAAGACGGTAGACGAGGTCACTATAAAGCGTGCACCTTGCAGGCATTCAGTGGCAGACATTCAGTGGCAGGTTCCAATTAAGCCATGACTTAAACACTCGATCATAAAAAAATTGGGGTGTAATAGGGCGATATCTCAGTAACCAAGCATTTTTGGATAGGTGTTGTATAGAACTTTTTGACTTGTTTTTACCTCCTTAGCATGCCCTGGAAGTTTGTCGGTTTTATTCTGAAACACCCTGTATATGAGCATGGCGAGCACTATACCACACGCGCCATGGCTGTTTGCTGTGACGTGCATATCACGTGACTGGGCTAGTCCAATCAGACGGGTAAACAGCCGTTGTTCTCGTTCGTCATTGGCTAACTCATGGTGACGTCACGGCAAACAGCCATTGCGCATGGTTTAGACACGTTGTGTCTTTACAGCTAAAGTAGTTTTGCTGTTTTCAGCCATCTGTGGATAAATAACACTGCGACAAAAAAGGCTGAAACTTGTTTGATCGGGAGACTTTGGCAGCCTGATAGCATAAAAGTCACTATTAATGACACAGCTTACCATTTTCTTGACGAAAAAACGACGTGAATAACGTTGATATTTGCCTAATTACTTACTGGCTACTGGCTACTTGTAACGCTTTTCTTGTATCACGAAAATAAATTCTTCTTTGCGGTGAATAAACCGGTTCTTAGCTCATTTACAGGTTTTGCTACGGAGATGTGCCCTTTTCTTAAGGCCTCTTCTAAGTGGTCAAGTGGTCCAAGGGTTACGGACATCTAAACGACCAAATTAATTTTTTTTTTACATTGTTTTTAACATTGTTATTATGCAACAATGCCAAAATAAACATTAAATAAATCCGTGCGTCTGCAGTACTAATAAAAAATACTCATTATATGAAAAAAGGTGACTGCTGTCCTCAAAATGTAACGAAAGCCCCCTCCCCAAAAAAAAATGGACCAGAAAACTAGAATGGTGTTTCCATCTCATAATTACTGAGAAAAAAAAATGGATTTCATCAATTTTGACCAAAAAGATCTGATATCTACCCCCAAAATAAAACTTGTTAAGGATTCCCGCCAAGATTTTCGGCCGTGTGAAGTCATGATATCAAACACTAAGCTCTTTCGCCAAGCTAATCCCACCGACTAAGACTTCGAACGTCAAATGAAATAATTGAAAATTGCGCTGTAAGCAATTTTCATATATTTCATTTAACCTTCGAACTATTACTCGATGGCATAAGTTTGACGACAGAGCTTGGCGTTTGATATCACTACTTCACACGGCCGAAAAGCTTGGCAGGAATCCTTAAGTTTTGTTTTGGGGTAGATTTGTTGTTGTTGATGCTACAAACAAGTGCTCCAGTATTTCGCACCACCACCACTAATTTAGTTAATTCATGCATAAGGCCACTTAAAAAAAGAAAGTTGGTTTTCGAGTCTTTTTCTTAAGAAATCTGTGTGGGCCGGGTGGAATTTTACTTTTTAAAATTATCAGCTCTATTTTGTTTTTATGTTTTAGGCAATTATTTTTTATTTTGGGTAAAATAAAGAAGACTGCCTCGTAATTCTGCCTACCACGTGTCCATAAAATTGTTTAACGGCAAGACTTTTTTTGTATGTTCATGCATCACTAAGGACCGTTTTGATCTGTAACTGCTATTTACAGTTTTATTTTTTCTCAAAAAATTGGTGCGGGGCCCTCCCCTTTTTCGTAATAGCCTAAGTAAAACACAAATACGTAACGCGGAGAGTGCTCATTCTAGGGTTATTATGGTTTTCACAAGTGCTCACTAGCGTTCGCGCTCTTCCGTCGAGTCGGACTTAAGCGGCGTGTTGTGCAGGAAAGTCTGCTGCAATGATTTTCAGGCGGAGCTTCTGGTCTGATTGTGCAGGGAAAGCCTCAGTACCATCCATCAGGTAAACAGGGACAAGACGAGGAAACCGTTTCAACTATCGAAAGAAAACTTCGATAATTTTCTTTTTCTTTTAAATGCTCAGCATTACATAATTGTATTTTGTTTTTTTTTCCTTTTTTTTTCTTGTTCGTATGTGGTTTTATTTTGTTGCCGGGTTAGGTTTAAGATAACTGGGCTTCCAAGCCTAAACCTCTCCCTTCTGTAGTTTCTGGCGATACCATTTTCTTATTTAATTTTTATTGTAGTTTGTTTGCAATAAAGTTTGTTATTGCCGTTATTATTATACTCCAAATCGCGTATCATCGCCTAAAACTTCAAACCCACGTAACTACTTTTTTCATGATTTTTGTTTTATGGTGCCAAAAGATGGCTATGGTTGTCCTCCGTGTACCTGCAAAACCTCGTAGCATTCAAACAGTCAGAAGGCCCCTAAAAGGTCACGTGGTAAAACCTCGTAAACGATTGCCTCAAAATTTGACACGCAAAACCTCTTAACTGCAATTTCTGCCTCCAGTCCACGTGGTCTAAATAATTCCTTTTGTAGCTCAAGAACATTCAATTTAAATTCTTTGAATTACTTTTAATTGTTTAAAGCATGCGTCCCCCCCCCCCCTACCATCTTTAGTTTATTCCCCAAAACATTTAATTTTCCACGAAATAGAATAGTAAAGGCCGTTTTTCAGTGACGAGGTTTTTCATTTTCACTGACGGCTGTTAAAATGAAAACCTCGTAACTGAAAAACTTCGTGGAAAATTAAATGCTTTGGGAAAACACTAAAGAGGGGATGGGGCGGGGGGGGGGGGGAATTCAAAGGGTTTTGTAACGATCGTTAACCACTCCTGGTTATGTGCCCGACAAATTCTCTAAGGCCCTATGTCCGCAGCACCAGGATTCCCAGGGGGACGCATGCTTTACACAATTAAAAGTTAGTCATTAGTGCCAAACCTTGCACGTGAAAAAACGTTTTTTGCTCATCTATTAAAATTTGCAAAATGTCACTTACATGGTTTTGCAGTTGGGGGGGAGGGAGGGCGATCTTCAAATTCACCTGGTAGAATATTAATGGTTTGAAATGTAATCTTTTTACTGTGAAATGCCTTCCACTTGGCGAATTATAGTGTGCGCGGCGTATCTTGAGTCCAGCAAGTATTTTGTGAGCGGCTACGTCTTCCTGGAAGGGATGGCTTTAATCGATGGCCGCTATTGTTTTTGTAACCATCTTGGATATCAACAAGGCACTCTGCTACTGAAAACGTACAATCGATTATCTGTGTTCGTTCTGCGGAGAACTCAAAATAGGCCGCGCACACTATAGTCATCTACAGATACCAAATTTTACACGCAGCATATAAATGGTCACAGATTCGGCCTCTTTAAAATTTTAATTGAATGTGTACCTACGGCGTGAAAACGTTGAAACCATCGCTTGTCACGTTAAATAACGTAACTTTCGTTTACTCATTGGATGTGTCCATTGCGGGAGTAAGCAATAAGTTCCAACGATCCCCACAAAAAAACGGCGCTGCCAACATGGTGTCGCTGCTTTCGTGAGTGGGAGATAACGATTGCCGTTGTCAAGAGTAGATTTAATGAATTCACTTGTGCCACACACATCTTGGCCAATTAAAGAGTAAAAAAAAAAAAAGCTGGTGAAATAAACGATAAAATTTCACTTTAGGCTTTGTTCGTGAAACCTATTCGATATACCTTTTGGTGGATTCACTTCCGCCGCAAACCATCCTTTGAGAGCATAATGCTCTTCTTTGAGAGTATCGGTCTTTTAGAACGCTCTTGCAACTACATTAGATTATATTAAAAATTAAAAGCATCAAAGACATCAAGTCCTAAAAAAGCCTTAAAAATACATATAAATCTTTAAATTATACGTGGCTACAAATTCATTGGTACATCACTACCTCAGCACATACGTGTCTCCTAACCGGCTAACAACAGGGCACACTTCTGACCTGGAAAACACAACCATTCGTTTTACAGGCAAACAACACTCCTCCAAAATTAATTTAGAAACGTTGGTGATTTTATCGCATCCATAACCATGCCCATACCCACATTATGTCGGAAAATAAAAATATAGAAGAATATGTACCACTCTTGTACGATTTAGGAATTTCATAGTATAAAACAAACCGTCTCCCCCCCCTCCCCCCCAACCTAACCCCATGTAATAATCCAGATGCACCAGCATATAAAATGAAGTGAAATTCAACTGCTTCTCACTTCGAATCTGCAATCGCAGGGGAGAGGTCAGCTCATATAGAGCAGTGACACGACGTAGTATTATTGTATATAACTCTATGCTGGAGCCTTAATTGGTTAGCTGCAAGGGGCACTGCAGAAAGAAACAGAATGGCGTCATACTGAAGCCGATGCTGTTAAGAGTGATTTCTTAGACCTAAAACGCGCGATTTTTGTTGTTGGAGAAAACAACGTTATTTTAAGCCTATACGAAATCCGCTCTTCCGTTGTTTTTCCCTCCATTTTTATGTAGTGCACCTTGTAGTTATGCCCTCCAAAACCCATTCTGGTGCCAATATGGCTGCAAATGTCACTGCTCTATACCTCATGGTAACCTGTTCTGCTCAGGGAAGCTTAGATGTTGTTTTAAGTTTTGGGTTTTTTTTAAATTTGATATTTGTTTGTGTATTTGGGTAGGCCTTGACCGAGGCATGATACGTGTCCTGTACTTTTCAACTTCTTTGCACTTGATAGCGGGTGCAGCAATCCCCAAAACGTTGTGTTTTTTTACTGTGTATTTGTGCCCTTTTATCGCTTTCTTATGACTTATATACTTGTAACCACACGCAACGAAACGAAATTAAAAAATATGCAGCTAAGAATATGCATACAAAGCTTCCGTTGTAACAAAACTAAACTCGATTTAAGAATAAAATTTGATTGCTGTTAAACATAGTTTGTGACATTATTCACGCCAGAAGCGTACTTGAGATTGAAGTTGCCATTTTGGGGACAAGGTAAACTACACAGTACGTACGTCAAAACGGATTCGTGCTTTTTTCGAAAGAATTACAGAAGACTGAACGACGCAATCCTATTACAATTTAAAACCACCATTTTGGGACACTAGTATAAAAGGCTGCTTACATTTTTACTCAAGACTACAAACGCAGAGTGTTATTAGTTTTAAATTAGCGTTTCTAAATTATTGACCGTATTTTACACCCCATCCTTAACCGCAAACAGATCACAGAACACAGAACACAAACACAATGAGCCAACAATGCGAGCAGATAGGGTTGACATAGTAGCCTACTGCAGTGGAGGCTCAATACTAACATCGGGTTCAATTCCCAGATTCTTAGTGGCACATGGAATTTATATTCGCCTTTATTGTTGAGCACTACCTATAGAGCAGTGACATTTGCTGCCGTATTGGCACCAGTATGGGTTTTGGAGGGCCTAACTACAAGGTGCACTACATTCAAAATGGAGGGAAAAACAACCGAAGAGCGGATTTCTTAGGCTTAAAATAACGTTGTTTTCTCCAACAACAAAAATCGCGCGTTTTAGGTCTAAGAAATCACTCTTCACAGCATCGGCTTCAGTATGACGCCCTTCTGTTTCTCTCCGCAGTGCCCCTTGCAGCTAACCCATTAAGGCTGCAGCATAGAGTTATATACAATAATACTACGTCGTGTCACTGCTCTATTTACAGTGTTTGCTCCATTGTGTTTATTCATTTATTATTAATTTTTTTTCCTTTAAAAAAAAATCATAATTAAGTTTCATCTGAGGTTTTCAAAACCTATGCCTAAAAAGATTACACGAAGTTGTTAAAGTTTTTGTCTTCTGTTTTCTTCTATTTCTAGAATCTATTCACCACGATCCTGGAATTGCTCGTGCAAGCCGCTGTTTCTATGACGAACGCTGCTGTCCAGTCACGATGGACCCACAGCGTCGTGGACGACAGCAAAATAGTCGAGAAAACTATAGAAGACATCCTAGAGACCAACGGCTTGGTGGGATTCGATCTAGAGACCTTTGGAACCAAGATTAGCATTATACAGGTAATTTAAACTCTTCTTAACACGTTGGCTTCCAAGTGCATTCACCAGGTGTTCCTTGTGCACCACCGGAGAGACACACACATAGCTATGCTAAAGACTTATGAAAAAATGGGTTTCTATCAAAACTAGTTTAAACCATGCGCAATGGCTGTTTGCCGTGACGTCACCACGAGTTAGCCAATGACGAACGAGAGCAACGGCTGTTTGGCCGTCTGATTGGACTAGCCCAGTCACGTGATATGCACGTCGCATCAAACAGCCATGGCGCATGGTATAAACCCTTTTAATTAGTTTTTTTTAAGATTTTAAGGATTGCCCCTTTTACTTTGGCACGAGCTAATTCACCGATTCAGATATTTTACATAGCTGTGAAAATTGCCTGTTAGCAATTCTGTATTTGGTGCTACCATGTGCTTTGTGCATGCACCAACACATGCTTTGCAGTGCTATTCAGAATGGCGCGCCACACCAGTAATGAATGTAAACTTTGGTGATGCACAAGATATATTAAAATAAAAATGTACTCTCATTTATGCATTTTATAGAATCAATTACTGTTCCTAGTCAATATTTATTACAAAATTGGTGAGCGAAAAGAAAAAAGTAACACTTATGTATAATCAGTGAAAATTAGATCACTTATAGTTTTCAATGACTATCCAGCAACTGTTTCTTGTAGTTGCTGGTGTTTGACTTCCAGCTGTCTGTCTTTTATGAAACATTCCTGTTGCAATCATTGTTTTCGATGAAAAACGTAAAGCCCCTCAGTCTGTCGGTTCAGGAGATACATTTTTTTATGCCATCTTGGTTTGGCTTCCGTTCTTGAACCAATTCGTATTTTACAAAGTCATAAGAAAAATTAAAAATGAAGTTTACGTAATTATAAAAAAATATTTTTAATAAAATAATGATTTTTATTTTAATGTTTCTATTATTATTTTAAGTTATTTAAAATTTATGTTGATTGGCTATTGTAAGTTTCGTATTTAGTTTCACTTTCAATCGTTAGTCTGGCATGCCAGCATGTGCATCACCAGAGATGCACAGACGCCATCTTTAATTTGTGCATCACGGGCCGAGGATACGCAAAACACACCAAATGAATTAGATCTCTGGTGTGCGTGTGTCTCACCGGTGATGCACACGTTATTTTTTTAATTTTCATATAGAACTTTTCACAACGGATATTTTGATACCCTTGGGGAAACAATATGACGATAACTTCAGGAAATATAGCAAAAGCACCGTAGGAGTAAAAATAAAGTAGTGTTACGGCAGCCAACGTGTTAATAACTGCAATATAATAATGCGAAAATCACGGGAAAACTTGGGAGTATTTTTAAGCAAAAGTCTCCGCCAGACTTGGGTAGCGTGAAAGACTAACCCTGCAGTTAGTCGGATGCTTCCTCTTTCGAACACCGTGTTTACTTGCTTCCTTCACTTCAGTAACCAGGTTTCTTTCTGAGTCAATTCAGCTTCCAAAGACCAAGCTTTATGATTCTGGCACCTTACAATTATTATTATTATTATTATTTCAGAGTATTGTATACTACAAGTTTTATTAAGCAAAACTTGCAGTATACAATAGAGAAGTGACATTTGCCGCCATATTGGCACCAGTATGGGTTTTGGAGGGCATAACTACAAGGTGCACTACATAAAAATGGAGGGAAAAACAACGGAAGAGCGGGTTTCTTAGGTTAAAATAACGTTGTTTTCTCCAACAACAAAAATCGCGCGTTTTAGGTCTAAGAAATCACTCTTCACAGCATCGGCCTCAGTATGACGTCCTTCTGTTTTTCTCTGAAGTGCCCCTTGCAGCTAACCCATTAAGGCTCCCGCATAGAGTTATATACAACAATACTACGTCCGTGTCACTGGTCTATAGGCTTGATAATTCGAACAACGTTTAACTTTTTTCTGCATCAGAAGTGCAATAAAAAAAGTCGTATCACTAATCACCTAGACCTTGATTATCATTTCTGGTGCAAACGGATCCCCATAATACGAAAGGTATATGGTATAATAGTAAACCCAGAGCAAAAATATGGCTGCCTCCATGTAGGACTGATACTCTGACTTGCCATTTGTAGCAGTTGTAATCACGAGTTAGTGAAACGAATGAGTTTATCTCGAGCCGAAAGCCTTGTAGCTCGGGCTTCAATCTACCAAAACTAACCTACGCCTCAGCCTTGCCAGGTTTTTTAATCAGCTTTTCTGGTTAAAAACGCAGATCAAAAAACCATGGCAATGCTGAAGTAGGAACAAGTAGGTTTCGATAGACTGGTGCCCGAGCTACAAGGCCATCGGCTCCAGATGCACTCATTTCGTATGGGAAACACCCTCACTAAGGAAAACGCACTCCGGAAACACCATATAGGAAGGCTAAAAGACTTTTTCTGTTATTTTATTATTATTATTATTATGCTTAGCTGCTAATCATTCTAAGGACAGCAACCCGTCTAACCCTTCCGCACACCTACGTGTATGTAGCCTTGGGTGGTTTTCATTACCTGAATTGCAGAAGCTGTCGCTCACAAGCTATTTCTCAGGTAGCATTGTGTCACTAATGATGGCACTTCGGTCGCTTACGGTATTGATAATGTAAATCAATAAAGAAAAAAGTGAATTTTACACGGAATATTACAACAAGAAAAGAATTCAAATGTATTTTTTTAAACTTAAGTTGTGCTTCTGATGAAGAAAATTATAACTTTTAATCGAAATATTAAGCCTATTGTACACGTATACTGCGAATTTCGAAGCAAGTACGTTGTCCACTCTTCACTCGTCAGTTGGTGAATCCCTACCTTAGTGGCATTCTAAGCAATACGAATACGGTAAGCAAATTTAACCCTTTTTTTTCTCAACAGGTAGCAGCATGGGACACAGAAAAGGGACGTGGTACCGTTCACATCTTTGATGTACTTCGCTTGAAAGGGTTGCACCAGTTACAAACGCTCATATCATCTACTGAAATTCTCAAGGTAAGGGCTTTGGGGTAAAAACATTCCTTATATCTTAACGGCATAAAGGTTATGTTTAAACTATAGGCGAAGAGATAGCAAACTATTACAAAAACAATACGACCTAACATTTCGCCAAGTCCAGGCCTACTCTTTCACATGTGGCTACTCCTTACAAAATTTCAACGCTATAGCTATAGTATAGCTTTGGTAGTTATCTAGACACAGCCTAGTGTGTCACACCAACAGTCATCAAGGCATTTAGGAACAGTTACCAAGATTCAACTGTATAGCACTTCAGCACGATACAGCCTTAGTGTTTTCCTTAAACAAGATTTCGGCGCATTTCAGGGAGCTGGGTAAAAATAATAATGCAGTATTAAGAGCTGGAACTTGGTTGAAATCGAGAGGAATGGCCAACCTAACGACATATAATCCTCGTGGGAACTCTCTGACATGGTTTTCATTGCAAAATCTGATCCTAAATGACCTTACAAGAGTGTTAATACTAGTAGCTCGCTGCCTAGCTAGCTTGTGGTCTGCGTCAATTCCTATGTTAATTTCCATATAGTATCACTGCTCTCATGTAGAGAAGTATTGGGACATACTTCAGATACGAAATTGACCATACAAGCGCGTGATACTATGGAACTGGAGGAACCGTCTACATAAACATATAGAGAGATAATTAACTAGTTCAGTTAATCAAATCTAGAGGGTACCAGTGGTTCCATTTGTGTCATTCTGTGTTCTAGACAATACTTCTGTGCCAGACATTCTTTTCCCCTCTTCTCATAACTTTCTAAAGCAGAATCTGATAGTTTGGCCAGAACCACTTTCCAAAACATCTGTTCATTTGACAATCACCTGTTTGATTATATTGTAGACCCTTTAGGCATCAACCAAAAATTGACATAAATGGTTTGGTTTTAGCTTGAAAAAAATGTCGAAAAACACATACATGAGGAAAATAGACGATTATTGTTGAATCAAGTCAGAGTAGACTAACGAGTATGTGAATGTGTTAACAGCTCTCTGCAACTCGAATACAAAGTTACTATGTGTAAGGTATGTTGTATATTGGACCTTGTTGACCTTACTACGTCAAACTAAAGATTGATTAGTACTCACACAAATATAGGCTAACTACACAAATATAGGCTAACTACACGTAGCACCACGCCAATAAACTGCAGCTGTACTTCTTCGCATGTACGGAAAAATCATCCATATATAGTCTTTCCTCTATCCAATCCTTAGTAATATTCAGGTTTGGTTAGAGGTTTGGTTTAAAGGTTTGGTTTAGAGGTTTGGTTTAGATTAATCTCCCACCCACCTCCAAATGCCACACATGGTTAGATCTATACACAATGCTCTTTTTTTTTAATTTGCATTTTTTAGTTGTTACTAAACAATCCTTGTTGAGAGTAAACTGGATGGGGATTGCATGTTGGAGTAATGTAGACGATCAGTTGTAATGGAAGAGATGAAAATAGATTAGGCCAGATTAATCTTCTCGAATGAAATTTAATGATTTAGGATTTTGATGTTGAATACCTCGTCCGCCTTTGTATAAAATAAACTAGAACAATCTAATGAAATGGGGATGAATAGTGGTGAACTGTTAGGGGCGTGATGTCACTTAAATTGGAAAGTTGGGGGTTACATATTACTGTAAGGTTTGACATCAACCTCCCAACGTTAAAGCCGAAATTTTTGACGCTTAATATGTCCGCTGTTTGTGAATATTTTTCGATTAAATTAGGTATGTAAGCTTTGGTGGATTTGGTCAGCAAGCATACCGAAAATCATTAAAATCTGCCAAAGCAAAGTCAAGATCTTGACCTGAGCTGAAACCATGAAATTCGTTTATGGCTTGTTCTTGTGGTCACGGCGTTTCCATTACACTCTCTTCAGATCAAACTATTTGCCCTATAAAGCTGGTTCTTAGCTCATTTTACAGGTATTGGTCTGTAGGTGTGCCCTTTCCATAAGGCCTTTTCTAATTGGTCAAGTGGTACAGGGATTAGGGAGCGCTAAGCAACCAGACTGATTGTTTTATATTGTTTTAAACATTATTATTATACAACAGTGCCAATCAGCAAACGCCAGCTGCAAGAAATTGAGAAGATACCAAACATTAAAACAAGCTACTCTAAACTGCACGGTATACGCCAAAGGAGCACGAATTAGAAAAAAAAAAACTGGACAGGGGAAGGGCGGTCGCCAGTACTTTTCCTTTCATGCGGTCCAGTAAAGTATTTCGCTCACGCATGCGGGAATCAGCTAGGGGGTATAGCTAGCAATAATTGAAAACGGTTATCCATCAGGCAGAGCAGACCGTAGTGACCCGTCCTGGACACAAGCTCACAGGGATAGCGCTGGTGAGAAAAACTTGGGCAGTCCTGCTGCAGACCCATGGATGGATCCCTAAATCCTTTGTTGTCCAGAAGCCAAACCAGGGCAATCGTAAAAGTATTTCTAATAATAAGGGAATGCCCATATTGTCCTTGACGAAAACGTGGAACTCTTTGGAAATCACTTTGCAAAGTTCACTGACAGGGGGAAACAACGCTGAACTTTCCTGGAAAGGAACTCCTGATCCTGTTGCCCCACACGTTTCTGCTTGGGAAGTGGAAGCAAAATTAAAATGCCTTGACCCCGGGAAGGCACCTAGTCCTGATCAGAGCTGTGCAACTGCCCTTAAGAATTGTGCATCTTCGTTATCGATACCAATCGCTTGCGTTTTTAACAAATTTCTCACCACTGAAGAAATCCCCCAAGGATGGAAAACGGCCAATTCTGTACCTGTTCACAGAGGCGGTGATCTAACTTGCATCAGTAATTAATTACAGACCAATTAGTCTCCTCGAGACTAATGTGCCAAAATTCTTGAGAGATTTATCGATGGTTGGCTACGACAGGATATCGAGAACAATGGTGGCTTTAGCCCCAACCAACATGGATTCGTTAAGAGAAAATCCTGCCTGGCTAACCTTCTTAAATGTACTGGCAACTGTACGACAAACCTTGAGGATAAATTTGCTGCTGATGTCGTTTTTCGTGATCTTAAGAAAGCATAGGGTAGTGTCCCTCATGACACCCTTTCACAAAAATTGTAAACCAGAGTTGTCGGTTTCCACATTTGGAAGATGAATTGCAAACTACCTGAGCAAACGGAAGCAAAGAGTAGTTGTTAAAGATTATTGTTCAGAATTCTTCTGCGTTAGAAGTTGTGTCCCCCAGGGATTGTACTAGGCCCAACACTGTTTGATGTCTTTGTTGATGATGTCAAAGCTGATCTTCACAGCAGCTGTGTTCTTTATGCAGATGATCTAAAACTTTTCACCAAAATCACGTCTGTTGGTGGTACCCAATGATTACGGGAAGACATCAATTCAGTGCATAAATGGGCTTAAAGAAATAAAATTTGGTACAATGAAACAGCAAATTTATGAAGATTGGAGGTGATCATCCAAACTGCACCTTGAGCGGGAATCTTCTTGAAGTTGTTGACCTTGGAATCATCGTCGACAGAGCATTAAAGTATACGCACAGTGCTTGGATGTGGCCAAAAGAGCCAGTCGTTTGGTTTACTTCTTTAAAAAGCATCTTTCCATTTGGAGCACTTGCGTCGCGCATGAAATTATCAGTGTCTTCATTCGACCAACTGTGGATTACTGTGCCCATATTTGGTCACCAGGATACGAAAAATACATTCCTTGTGTGGAAACTGGTGCAAAGACGATGAACAAATTTTTTTTGCTGGTATCCCTCACTTATACAACGAGCAAAGGCTGCAACAAATCCAGGTTACCTCTCTGGAAGAGAAAACAGTTCTGTTTAAATTCTTTAATAACAACTTGCCCTCGCTCTTTTGAGAAACACTTGAACTTGACGAGTTGCGTGAAACGAGAGTTCATTGCTACACCCTACTGAAACCAAGGGGTAAAACCAACTATAGAAAGTTCTTCATCTGATTTAGGGTCATTACACCTTGGAACTGCCTTCTGGAACACGTTGTGAAGGCTGCATCAGTTGAATCCTTAATTCAAGAGACATTTTTTTGATGAACTTTATAATCTTTAGCAGACTTGTGTTGTGTTACTTTAACCGCTAGTGTATGTCCAGGATTGATAGTCCGCGTTGCTTCCTCAGGCGTCAGTACTTGGGACTTTAATGATTTTATAAGTTGAAGTGATCTGGTAGTCTCTGTTAAAGAATTCATAACGTTATTGGAAATCCCGAGTTTGTTTCACGTAGTGTGACAGTATATAAGTCCATGGTTTCACGGCTGTATGGTGACGCGTGAATTCGTTTCGTCTAGATGGCCTCTATACTGGTCTTCTCTGCAGTTCCTAGTCGCTACGACGAGTGTTTCTTTATTTATCTTCTTTTACTGCATTTTCATTTTTCTTCTAGCCGTTTTTTTTTTTCTTTTTAGGTGATGCACGACACTCGCTCAGGAAACGGGTTTCTAGAATCGCAATTTGGAATTCGTCTTGTTAATGTCTTTGATACCTTGGTAAGTTACCTAGAATCCCAGAAAAATGACTGTTACGAATAAGCACATTTCTAAAGTCACTGGAAAGCACAGTGCGTTCACCACAGCTCGCCATAGTAGTTCCTAAACTCACGGTGAATATTGCGATTCCTTAGCGTGACGTAACCGATGAAGCATCGGACTCAGCGACTCTAAGAGGCGGTTGTCCGGCTGCAGTTTTTCTTTGCTGCGGTTATTTCCATAAAGTTGATAAACATTTTCTGGGCTTGAACCAAGGGCGGATCCAGAACGAAGTCTAGGAGGGGGCCGCAGGAAGATTTTTCTAAGTTTTCGTGCATTTTTGTCGTAATTTAACTGCGTTTTTTCAACAATTTTGGCTGTTTTTACGAGTTTAATTGCCTTGGAGGGGGCTGCAGCCCCCTCGGCCCCTCCCTTGGATCCGCCCTTGGCTTGAACGAAGTTAACTGATAGCAGGACCCACTTATATTGTCAAAGAGGACGAAAAAAGGGCATGCATGCCATTTAATTTTCAGCACTAATGGATATATGTGCCTTGTTCACAGCACGTCAAAACAGTAAAATAGAACAAATGTTTGAGTCACCAATGTATTTATAATACAGTAAAAGAACACCAAATTTCAGAATGTACAGAAAGAGCCAACAAGGTGTTGAATGAGAACGTTAAATTCTCGACGTTTCGAATTACTTCTGATTCATTTTCAAGAGGCACCCTAACTAACTAAAGCAATAACCTATTTACGTTGCCTTTTGGACTTGTATGTCAGACTGCCTATTTCTCGTGAGCCTTTGGTTTTCCCGTCTTTAACTAAAGAAACATGTAAACACAAATCAGGCTTGAGGGAAGCCCATGGAGTCAAGCCAAGATTACATTTAAAAATCTAATATTTTGAAAAAAAATATGTGTGAGCCCAGACAGAACTAGCACACAGTCAAAACAAATGAAAGCAAAGGGACAAAGGTGTGACCAGTTACCTGGCACAACACTAGTGGGGAAAGTCGGGCAGGTCCACAATTTATATGCTGGTACTGAGAACACTCTGGTGGCGAAATTTAGTAACATTAAATTTTTGAAGTAATTTGAAATATTTTTGGTATTTTGGTGCAGAGGGTAAAATGTGATTATGAACTGGTGGAGAACAGAGTGAAATGCAGATGGTTTCAAGATTAATTCTGGTACGAGTGTTTGGAATCTGGAATAAAATTTCATTTTTTGAGAGGTTTAGCTGATGTATTCCCTTTCCCAAAACATTGAGGGTCTCCCAAAATTTTACTTATTTCTACTGCTTTAACGTGTTGTGAACAAGGCATAAACGTCCATTAGTGCTGAAAATTAAATGGCACAATAATATGCCTTCTTGTGTTCGAGTAGATCTCATTGGCCTACCAGTGGGTCATGCTATCAGTTATTTATGCAAACATAATTAACGAATGGTGGAGGTTACCCGACTTAGCTAGAAGAAGGTAAAGAGTCACTCGATCGTAAGTAATAAACGTATTCATAGGCCAGAACTTAACTCAAAATTGCTTGACAACACCCTTGAGAACGCAACTGTAACGGTGAGCATACGATAGTGACCATGCGTTCTCAAAACGCTTCTTTCGTGACGTTGGCAGCCATTTTGCTCATCGGACTGATTAACCAACTCTGTTCCAAATAAGGGGTATGACAAAACCCGGAAATGACGTACGCGATTTGAAACTCCAGTGGATTTACAAATCACTAACTCAGATTTGGAGATTTCATGTGATTTGTAGTTTTGTGAAGATTTGCACAGATTTACATTGTTTTACTGATTTACAACGATTTGCATAGATCTGCGAGATTTGTTAGATTTACGTGATTTGCATGCAGTCTTTTCAGTATTGTAGATTTTCACCGAGATTTTCACGAATTTTAGTCGATTTGCATGGAATTGCATGGTTACTGCTTTGTAGATTTACACCGAAATTTTCCGATCGGGACCGGTTTTAGTTGATGAATTTGTGGTGGTTTGCATGGATTTGCAAAATTTCTAGAGATGTGCAGATTTCACGTGGATTTTCAATCCGAAATCAGAAGTCATACGAGATTTCAACGTTTGTTGGACCCCTCGGTTCCAAAACTATTGACACGTGACCGTCACTTCCGGCGGAAGCTGTCGATTTTTGTGTAATCAGGTGCTGAGCTGTTAGGTGAGCTTAGAAAAGTGCTCAAAGACTTGAACTGTATTATTCCGTTACTTGCCTATGATGAAACATTTTGGTGTTATAGGTAGCTAATTCTGTGATCCAGTCGCAACGTGATGGCCAGCGATGCGACGCTGTAGTGGATATCAGCCTGAACGACCTGTGCAGCGAATACGGAGTATTGCGTAATCAATACAGAGAAACTTTGGCCGAAGAGATAGCTTCGAACCCAAGTTACTGGCGCCAACGCCCTCTATTGCCAGCCATGAGAGACTACGCCATGTTGGATACTCTCGTTCTCATTCCACTCTATTTTCACATGAACCCGTAAGTTTGAAAATAACTAGTATGAATTGCAGCTAGGACCGAATAAAACTAACCTGCTCCTATATACATCATTATGTGTGTAATCTTACACAATGCTGAACTGTTTTTTTTTTTTTGTGGGCGTCTGGGGTCAGGTAGCCTTACGTGCGGTCGGCACTGCTGTCTCACGTGCATGAGGTCCCTGTTTCAAAACTGTCCCCAGCCACCGCCTACATTTATGGGTAGAGAAGGGCCCTGTGAGACCTCATGCTCATTCGATTACGGCATGAAAAGGTCTTAGGAATTTCCTATAGAAATTACCTAGCAAAATTGTCCCTCTTTCCTTCTTTGAAAAAATAAATGCCCTAAAAGTAAGTCAACGTATTAAAAAGCCATCAAGGGCGCACTTATTACAGTAAAATACGATGTTTCGGGATTTTACAGTCGAGCAAAAAGACAAAACTAAACAAAAAAATGTCATCTATCAAATCCTGTGTGGCGAACCAACTTGCACAGCTAACTTTATATTTATAGGAACCACGAAACAGGAACGAAATAAAAGTATTTGATCGCACGAATCCAACCTTAAATACAAAGGATAAAACCAACTCGCTTGTTCAACACCAGATAAAGACAGGGCACACCCCAGATCTTAAAAATACGCAAGTCATTTTTCAAGAAAATAATTTTCATGCACGGCGTCTTAACGTAGAAACCCTTTGCATCCGAACACAACGACCACCTGCCCACAATCATTTGGTGCCTAATAATAAACAGTTTTCGGAATATGTACTAATCTTTCAGAAATTTGGAATCGCAAATTTTTCCCACCAGGGCCATCCCACATAAATCGCCACCCCCATCCACTCCACGAATCCCTTCTTCCCTGCTTCGTTAGGGAGCGGTCGTCCCAGACTGGTCTTTTGCTCTCACCAGGCTTCACTTTTTAATTTTTTTAAACTTTTGCTGATCTGGCTTGTTTTTCTTTAAAATGGGAAACCATTTTAGTGTATCTTGTGACTTGTAGCTTATGCTATAAAATATATTTTTTGGCTTGACAACGGGATAACAAATTCAGAAACATCGCATTTTACTGCATAAATGTGTACTTGCTGGCTTTTTAAAACGTTGCCTCTTGCGCCATGGCTTCGGCTGGGAGCTGACAAACCCCCAAGGTGTGGGTGTCTGTGCAAGGAATTTTTGTGCTTTTGTACATTTCGTGCTTTGTCCAGAAGTCTTACTTTACATATGCACTAGAGGAAGCCCGTGCTATGCACGGGGCCGGTCACATTTCCTGGGACATTTTCCCGGCACTCTTCCCGAAGACTTGTCAGATTGATCGACCACTCATGCCTGGCTCCTTTTTGGCTGGACGTAGAGTGATGGGAGGGTTCATTTTCAATGCGGGCGCGAGGAGGGGAGAAGTGGTTTTCCTTTAGGCTTTCCTTTTCCTTTTCCTTTTAGCCGGTCTCCGATATTATTATAAAGATGCCATCGCCTCTATTTCTAAAAAAAAAAAAAAAAAATATTAGTTTTCCCTTAACCGTTCATTTGCTATTATTATGATCTATCTTTAATAACCTTTTCTAATAAATTTGTCTAGAAGCCGTACTTTACACATACGGGTGGCACCGATCATCTTTTTTATGTATATATTTTTTAATTTTCCTTTACGTGTTTAAAACTCATTATTTTGAACTACTTTCAACAACCCTTTTCTACCCGATTTGTCCAGAGGAAGCCATGTTTATTTATACAAGTGGCTGTAACAAACCTTTTTTTCCAAATTTTTTTGTTTTACCATCTATGCGTTTTGTTACCAATATTATGAACTACTACTAACTACCCTTTTGACTCGATTTACCCAGAAAGCAGTGTGCCACCAACTACCTTTCTAATTTTTTTACGAATACGTTATGTGTTTATGGCTATTAATTTAAAATTAAATAAATTTTTTTTACCCGAATTGACAAGAAAGCTGTGCTTTACGCATACAGATACAACCTGCCCCTTTTATTTATTTATTTATTTATTTATTTATTTATTTATTTTTGGTTTATTAGCCATTGATTTTAAATTCCAATAACCATTTTCTGCACGAGTTGCCCAGAAAGCCGCGCTTTACAAGAGCCACATTTTCGTATTCCTTTGCACGTTTGTAATGTTCCTTTGAACTTTCAATAACCTTTGTTTACTTGATTTTCTCGGAGAAAGCCGTTCTTTGCATGTACGGATGCCACCCGCCACCTTTCTAAAGTTTTCAGGGTTCCCACTTGTCATAAAATTCTTTAAATTTTATCGGAATGTCATAAAATTGCCATACAATTTTGTTTTGTGCTGTAAGTATCCTAAAATATTGGAAATTTCTAGAAAATGCTGTAAAAAAATTAACACTAAGAGGACGAATTATGATCACCAGTGGCTCATAATGAAGTCAAGATTTCTAAAAACTCCACGGTTTCTGGGGGAAAAATGCTCCCCCTTCCCCCATCCCACTATCTTTATTGTTTACAATGTTTTGAATACAAACTTCTGTTGTTCCAAAAAGTCTGGGATACAAACAAAGTCTGAAAACCATATTCTCATTTTATCGAAAGACTCTCCCCCCACCCGGCCTGCCCCAAGTGTGATAAAAACAAAAATGGTGGGGGTGGGCTTGTCTTAAAAATTGTAGGTCACATTTTCATTTTGTCCAACCACCCGCTGCTCACCCCCCACACACCCACAACACCAAGTCACGTGCAAACGAAAAAGTTGGTTAAAAATTGTCCATAAGGTGGTTAAATATTAAAGCAAGATGTGGCGTTGTCATAAAATTGTGATAAAATTTGGATCCGTTTTGTCATAAAATCAAAAAAAAATTGCGATTTTTTGCGTGCGAGCCCCCAGTTTTTCCTTTCTTGCTTTTTCCATGAGACTGTAGACCTTTATTACTATAGTTTTTTTTTTTTTAATCTGGTGAATTGGGAGACGAATCTACTTTGCTTTAATGATGTTTAACCTGAATTTCCATTTTAGTTTGATCAGCGATCAATCGGCGTTCGATCGTTTGATGGCTCGACAACTTCTACGATCGGACGAAAAACCGGAAGACGACGGGGGAATTCGGGAAGAAGAAGAGATCAAGAAACAAGACAAGGAAGAAAAACAACACCTAAAGGAGGAAAAGGAAGTGGAAGAACGGGAAGATGCGGACGAAGCCGATAAGTCGACAACCATGGAGGTGGAATTTACAAGGAGATCCTCGGAGAAGAAGCCTTCCAAAAACCAACTTGAAGTCCACTACCCGGAAGTCAAGACCAAAGGCGGCAGAGATTCGAATTTCAACCGATAGATGGCGACACTAGCAGTAGCTTTTCCACTGGTTCGTTCGTTGTACGTTGTAACAACAAAATAACAGCAACGACGCTTGAGTCAAGGTCGAATATCAGCAAGGTGCACTATTCCCATTTATACGCGCGTAAAATCGGTAGGATCGAATAGATTAAATGCACAAAATGCTTTCAGCTTGATTTATGTGTTCTTTGTAAGTTAGTTGGCATTATTGAAATATTAAAGCAATGTGACTGTTCAGTTAAGAAATCCGCAACCTCGCTGTGATCTTGGATGTTACAAACAGGCGGTAAATGTTAAGCAGGGACGACGCTAAAGGGGGATGAGGGGGGCACTCGCCCCCTCCCCCCCTAAATTTTTGGCCATCCCCTTGCCGCCCCCCCCCCATCAGAACGAAATTAAACATATATACGAAAAAATTAGGGTTACTTTTTAACAAAAAACTAAGTTAGTTTCTTTCACAATGACAGGAAAGACTTGAGGTCACCAATAAGCCCTAGTTTGTTACTGTGAGTGTTGTCAAATTAGAATCTTTTTTAGCTCGATATAAAAATATTCCCCATAAACGGGGTACGAAACAGTTTAAGAACGTTGGGTGTGAGAAAGACAATGCAAAAGTGGGTTAGTTTAATTTTTTTTTGGGGGGGGGGGAAGGAGAACTGTAAAAGTAGAATTTTTCGGCAGGGCCGGCTCAAGACAGTTTGGGGCCCAAAGCGAATTCACTAACTCGCCCCCCCCCCCCCCCCCAGGATCAATAAGTGTAGCATTGAAAGCATTTTTTTTACCGATTTTTTTCATTCGTGTTCGATTCAAATCATTAATAAACAATCATTTTTCATGTGATCCAAGCCAATATTCATTTCATTTTTTTTTATTATTACCGAAATGAATATGAACAACAAAAACACTATAGTGTCCGCAGCCTATCTTGAGTCCGCCTCACAATCGACACAAATCATCGATTGTATGTTTTCGACAGCAGAGTGCCTTGTTGATATCCAAAATAGTTACTAAAACAATGGCGGCCGCCGATTAAAGCAACCACAACCAGGAAAACGTAACCGATCATAAAATACCTACAGGACTCAAGATATGCTGCGCACACTTTAAATGAAGCTGCAAAAATGAAAAATACAGCCATGAAACCAGCAAAAAAACCAGCAAACAAAGTCGTTACATACTTTCCAAAGGGGGAAAGAAAATTAAAAGAAGGATGGCAGAGAAGTAAGAAAAACGGTGGGGTACGAGAAAGGAACATCCATTTCACCGTTTCCGTTTTATTTTTTCATTTCTCATAAGACTGCCACCTGCTGACAAGTATCACCAGATTTGGTTTCGGGTCGTCCAACATTTCGGCTAATCGATCCACATTCCAGAAGTTTCAAAACATTAGCACAGATTCTCACCAGGTTCTTCTCGTTACTTCGACGCAGTACCGAAGATCTCAATCAATAATCTGTCTTCTCGCTGTAGTAAAATGAGTGATTCCGCCCGCGCGGAGGCCCCTTTAATCCAGGGGGCCCTACGCGCCCGCTTTGCTCGCGTGCCCCTTGAGCTGGCTCTGTTTTTTCGGTCTAACCCCCCCGGTCCCCCTCCGGCTAAAATTGCTGCCCCACTGCCGCCTCTCCAGTAAAGTGATTCTAGCATCGTCCCTGAGATTAAGTTGCGCTACTCCTTTGAAGATCGGTTTCAATAATAGCGAAACGGTCCATGCCACTGTGGCGTCATCTACTGTTCAGAAAACTGTTAAATCGTTTAGAAAGCGAAGGAGGAGAGTGTACCACATGATATTAGATAAAGGAAAAGAAAATAGCTGCAAATATTAGTAATAAATAAACAAAACAAAATGGCGCAAACGTTGAGAACAGCTATGAGCATGACAAGTGAGCAGAGACAATGACGAAAAAGTTCACGTACCATCGTGATTCCTGGAATTGATTTCGGCTCCGTGAGTTTCTTTTCGTCGCAATGCTACTGCAGTTTGCTGAATGGCTGTTTCTTTTCCCTTCAATTTTGCTGTAGTTTGCAGCGCTGCATGTAGCGGACGCGTCACCTTTCCACGTTTCGAGCAGTGCTGATGCAGCCCACGCAGCAACAAAAAAAGGTGCTAGCTGTGCAGCGGAAACAAGATGGCTGCTTACCATCGATAAAAAATTTGATCATATACAGAAAATACAGCCGTGTTTTTATAGGTATAGTGGATTTAACTGAAACTACAAAGATTCAGGTAGGTAAAGTAATAAATTCACAGTTCATAAAATTCGAATGATTCATTTCGATTTCCAATAAAACTTCCACGATAACGTTTTTTCACCGAGTTGAATGATTACGCAATCGCACGGAGATGGCAGCGGCCATTTTTTTGGTGATCCGTTTGGTAGCTCTCTGTTCACTAATTCGTCAAGTGGCTGTTTCTTTTAGCCATCTATAGCGCCAGTGACGTTTGCGTGACGTAGGCATTCAGCAAAATTCTGCTGCTGCTGCACTGCTGCACAGAAAGGAAACGCACGGCGCTAACTGGACACTATCAAATTAGCTGCTAACTTTGCCGTATGTTTGTTTGTTTGTATTATACTGACGTTATTTCATGTGGCACTTTAGCATCCATCTTGGTAATGTCGAGTCAGCGTGGTGGTTTAGTGCACTCAGTGACGCCGTCAGGGCTGAATTGTTTGGGGGGGGGGGGGGAGGCGGCAGAGGCCACATCTGTAAACACAGTGGGCCAGGGACTTTTTTTTTCAAGGCAGTTGCATTACGCACTTTTATTCCGTTCAATTCAACTTAAACGGAACGTAGGTTTCAATGCAGGCCAATTTTTTTTTGTAAAATATGCCCCATAAACACACAATATAAATTATTCCAAGTTGCTACAAAAATAAATTAATTAATAAATTTAAATAAATAAAAAAAATAAAAGCTCAGTTTATTAATTTGATACCAAGTTTAGCCTTCATTTTTTTTAGCTATTTTTTCTGTTGCTGACTAGAGTCTTGGAGTCGGGGGGGAGGGGGGGTGGCGGTCGTGAAATATTTGGGGGGATCATGGCCCACCCTGGCCCACCCCTAGCGCCGTCACTGAGTGTACTAGAGGCCCAATCCAAAGGCCCAAAGCCTCACAATGGCGCATGATTCTTTTCTTTATTAGTAATGCTCACTTGTCATCCATAGCGGTTCACAATGACGGCTCCCTTGTGTTTCTTCGATTTTTTGCATGACATAAGAAAATTTGGTGAACAACCTTCAGAGGTAACACGCTGCCCCACAAAGACATAAAATCACGTAAATTTTATATTTCAGCCTGTATCTTGGCCTTGTTCACACACAAAAAACCACATATAAAACATGAATAAAACGAGCTTGAGCTCCCATACATTTTGTGCAGTGATGCCAGCACCGCCACCTTCAAAAATCATTTTTGAAAGTGGTGGTGCTGGCATCACTGCACAAAAAGGCGGGTGTTGTCGCCTGTATGGGAGCTCAAGCTCGTTTTATTCATGTTTTACATGTGTTTTTTTGTGTGAACAAGGCCAAGATATAGGCTGAAATATAAAATTGACGTGATTCTATGTCTTTGTGGGGCTTTGCCAGTCAGGTGGCACTTTTATTTTACTGTTTGGACCACCCACAAAATAACGATTTGCAGTAACACGCTGTGTATCGTTAAGGATTTTATTGCAATCATCGTGAATGAGCAGTTCCGGAGAGCCTGGTTGTCTGTAGTGAAGAAGTTGATCTGGAAAGGGAGAACCTCGCAAAAGTCCCTGCCAGTCATTATTGGCCCGGGTAGCGTGAGAGACCGCCAACCTATGGGATCTTTTTTGGCCCTTTCTCACTTAACTCTTCTGCAATGGTATGAGTTATCTCGGTTTGATTCCTGGATTTTTCCCCGTTCAGAATAGAGCCACTCCATCTATGGCAAGGATTAGTTTACTTCAGTTGACATAAAGGACCAAGAAATTTATTTAAAAAAAAAAAAGGGCGGCAGATGAGCCACAGTAGAATCTTGAGTTTTCCCTTGGTTTGTTTCTCCATCAATCGTTAGTTTGAAAACACCGTGAAAACATGCTTTTGTCAACTTCCTGCTAAATACGAAAACACCACGAAATTAGAGACCGGCCATTGTCCATAACCTGTGGAGGTTCGGAGGAAATGAAAATTAATGTGACCTCCAAATTTTCGATGATCCCTGCTGCCAAGACCCTAAAAAGAATTTTTATCGGCCCCCCCCTCGGACCCCCCCACTCGCGATCCAAAAATAATTTTAATTCCCCTTTCCCTAATGGAAAAATAAAAGCATTTCTTATGCTATTGAGGTTAGGTTTAGTTAATTTCCTGCGGCCTAATTTAATAAGACAGAACCCAACTCCACGGAAAAATTGTGGCACATTTTTAAGCAAAAGATAAGGTTGTTAGAAAGACACATTCTTGAAAACAATCAAAGTAGTGGGTTTTTAAAAAATTCCTTTGGGTCCAGATTCATGGTAGTGAAATGATGTGTGTTGATCAACGTATTTTAGTTGCGCCAATATGACTCCCATCTCTCCTTTCTGTGGAAAGTCTTAAGAAAATCGAGCCCCGCCACTCGAAGGGGCACCAACTATCTATGCCTCCCCCTCCTCCCCCCATTCCTCTGACGATGAATAATGACGGTTTCCTTAGCTGTAAATTCTAGATTTATAATTACGGTGAAACTATTAAAGACAGTTTTAACACGCTCTGAAATCTTTATTTCTGTCATGGAAATTTTGTGGAGATTTTGTTGAAAATTTTGGATTATGTAGGCTATACTACCAAATTCTCCCAGTTCCATCTCCTAGGAATGGTAGCTGGAAATTTTGACATTAGATACCCAATCGCACCGAGGAACAATTTTTCAATCAAAATGTCGCAAGTTGAGTTCAGTGTCGGAGAAAGGCGTTTGAGCGCCTGGGGCCAGTAACTCATTGAGCCCCGCGCATTATCGCTATTATACAGCAAATTGCAACCTTCCCCTCTCCCTTCCACACGCCTCTTCCCAAATCAACCCCAAACTGAACCCATCACAGAGATAATGCCAACACACTGAAAACACACGAATCTGACATGTAGGAGGCATGGGATAAAAATATTTGTCTACATTTGGAGGATTACAATTGTATTTAGTTTATGATAAAGGTGCTTTCTGACTGGCGAGAAAACTAACAAGAATATGAATTTTTTCAACAAATTTTTAATTTTCGGCCGGAAATTTGGGTTTGTTCACAAGAATAATGTTAAATTATTAAAAAATGTGGAAGCTGCCACAAATGATGGACGTCATACAGCCCCCATAATGGCTGATTTTCCAACATGGCGGCTGTGTGAAGTCCACAATTTGCAATTATGGTCGCTCCTTTTTTTTTTTTTTAGTGGATTAACATTTTTATTGTGAACAAGTCGAAAATATCAGGTCGAAAATTAAGTATTTGTTACCAAACTCGTGTTCGTGTGAGTTTTCTTGCCAGTCAGGGGATATCTCTATCATAAAGTACTGCTGCAACTCATAAATTAATTTTTCAAGACCTTGTATTTAGGCTAGGCTTCGCCAAAAGAGCATTTTATTACAGTTTAACATTTTTTTTTCAATTTTTTTTTTCGAGGGGTGGGTAGCAGCATTTTCGACGCCCTTTTCGCGTCGCTTCCTCTTGCTCCGGTACTGGGTGAGTTAGCTTTAAATGCGCATCTGTAAAAATAAAATTAAAAAATAAAAACATACTAACAAGTTATAGCCTCGGTACGTTCGTGATAAAAGTGATATTGACTTTATAGTGCCACAGAATAGTGATTATCAATTGCTTTTTCCTTGCATTGATTCCTCCTGTCGATATCCGTTAACCATTTGCTTTTCTGAACTGGGGATTCTCGCAGGATATCCGCAATTACTAAAGCTTCATCAATTTCGTTTATTTGTTAGGTTTGAGGATGTGGTGTTTGTTGAAATGTTAATAATGTTTTGCACAGCAAACTGTGTCAGTGTTTATTTCGTTTGCTGCCATGACCTAGTAATACTTATGTTGACGGGTTGTTACCACGATTTTAGGTGTACTGTACGATATCGTTATTTTACGCACGTGTCGTAGATTTTACACTGACGTTTCATGTAAACCTGTCTTGTCAACTTGGCTTACGACGTTAATAAAGAATAATTCACTAGGTATACAACTGAACCTGTAAATCACAATGTAGATATATTTCTTTAATAGAAGTAAAAACGTCTGCTTCGACTAGGATTCCATCGTGGAAAACCTTCCAATATTAAATGTCGAATGAGCTAACCACTGCGGCTTCGAGAAGCTTTCAGCTAACATCCATATAAGGCCCCCCGCGCACTAGGCGGCCAGGTCGCGCGGCGAGTGGTCGTCGCGGCCAAGAAACACGGCGACGTGCCGCGCGGCCACGTCCGTCTTCCCTTGATAATTATCGGTCACGTGGAAAAAAAATGAACACGGAGCAAGTATGGTCGCCCTGTGGTCGCCTGCACGCCGCCTAGGACCCCAGTGATCGCCGCGACTGGCCGTAGCGACCTGGCCGCGCGGCTTGGTCGCCATGTGCGTGGGGGGCCCTAAATCACGTAGTATGTGAGGCCACGCAAAAAAAAAATTGTTGCTTCTCAGGTCCTTCCCTTGCTGGTGACCCAAAATCCTCCTGGTCAAAAAACTTTATTACGACTTTTGTTTTGTATCTTAAGCATTTCAGAGCAAAATACAAGACAAATTAAGTTGATCATCCAACTTTTGGGTGTTAAAACCGCTCTGTATTTGCAAAGTACTTTGCTTTTATTGCCGATATTTTTGCTTTTAAAAATATCAAAAACTATATTTCCAAAAAAAAATTCCCCCAAAAAGGACTTTTTGAATCAGAAATAAAAATATAAAGCATGGTCTCCGGGTCACTTTATAAAATTCAAAAAAAATGTCCGAATAGCAAAGAATTATTTTTTCACGGCCTAAATTATTACGAGGACAGTACATGTGGAAATGCAGCACATCCGTATGACAATGGAGTAACCAAGAATTTACGCTTGCTTGGTGTTACATCTCTAGCACAAGGCCGTCTGAGAGTGAATCTAACGGTTTTCACTTCACGGCTTCAGGTCAGTTGACGTCGACATCGCCAAAATCTTATTTTACCAAACTGATGCTGAAGTGGTTAAGTTCCCTACCTGAGTGAGAATTAGTGTGGAGCCGGGAGGCGAAATACGCAATTTCTTCGCCAGTCGGCCTTGCCTTGAAGAAGTGAGATATTGTCCTTTCGCAGCAACGTCGTTTCAACGCTGCTGCTCGACAGAATAAATGGGTTTGGAACAATCATAGTATGGGTGATATTGTATACCGTATTTATTTATTCTCGAAAATTCTACGCAACCTAGTTTTTAACGTACGTTATTCAAGAAAGAAATAACGATTCGTTCAACAATTGGCCGCATGAGGTCACGACGTAGAACAAGAGATGGAACATGTGGGAATGTATAATGATTAACACTTTGCTGTGGGGCCCTATGGGCCCTCCTTCATGCTACCCCTGCCGGGATAAAAAAAAAACAGATTTACGTTTCTCATAATCTTAAGGCCAGTCTTTAATACAAACTGTTTGTTTGTTTAATTACTGAATTTCGCATTTTTCATTTTTTGGTATACCATTTTTTACGCCATTGTGAACAACTATCAGCCATTTCAAAAAGGATAATACGTTTTTTAATTTTCGACTCATGTGTTAAATATCTTTGGATAATATGTTTACAAACAGACGAGCACACATTACCTAGGTTCACGCTGTAACAATTGCGTCTTGAAAACAGTACAGCGTCGTTTCACCAAGTTTTTGACGGGTGATATCAAAATCCAAAACTGGTAAAAGGGACCGCCAAGTTCCGAATGGTTCGGCCCTTCAAAGGAGCGATATCAACATACAACAACATACAACAAAACATTCGCCAAGTTAATCGCACCGACTAATAGTTTGAAGGTTAAAGGAAAACTAGAACATTGCTACTTTCGGTACAAGTTTCCATTTAATGTCCAAAGTATTATTCGGTGCGATTAACTTGATCATTGTTTTGGTGTGTTGATATTACTCTTTTGAAGGGCCGAACCTTTCGGAACTTGCCGGTTCCTTTTACCAATTTTGGTTTTTGATATGGTTGGCGCTAATGATCAAGCTGTCGACGCGCCATTAAGCCTCAATCCCCCCCCCCCCCCCC
>JAHWFP010141714.1:0-43010 GCA_023313725.1 Lithobius niger | reverse complement strand
AAGTCCAAAAGGCAACGTAAATAGGTTTGCATCTGTATTTAGTTATTTCTTGTGAGCCTTTGGCTTTCCCGTCTTTAATCGCACACCCAGAGGGTGTATCGCCGATTCCCGTTTCGCCGAATATTTTTTTTTCAAATTACGTGCCTCGCTCGCGCTGCCACGCTAGCTGCGGCTAGACATACATATAACATCAGAAACAGCAACTAATCACAAATTCCTTCTAATTAGGAATGCATGTTTAACTTCTCCAACGTCACATTTGTTAAGAATATTTTCATTCGGCGAAACGGGAATTCCCCTTTCGCCGAATTTACTCAAAGCTTAAAATTTTTGACGAAACGGGAATCGGGAATACACCCCTAACCAGGAATTCCAGTAACAATTTGGCCGCCGTCTATGTCCGAATTGGGTTATTAGAGGCAGCTTTTGTGTTATGGTTTTTTTACGCGAAATTATATTAGTCGTCCACGGCTCGATCATTCACGGCACGATTAGGACATTCGGAAGCAGTCAGCACGGTCTAACCCTCCCCTTTCTTGAAGCTCATGAGTATTTTTTACGCAATTTTCGAATTTTAATAGAGCCATTATAGTATTCTAGACCACGGAACGTTCTACCGAGAGAGACGAGACGGTCAAGTTCATTCAATTTCTCAGGGGCGAAAAGGTGGCGACCCAATTAAGATGTGGCCTCATCGATTTAATCGATAATGATTAGGTAGGTGTTAAGTATAGTTATCGAAGTCAAGGGGACATTCGATTAAGTAGCGGGATGTAGGTCACGAGTGGTTACTCGTCAGTATAATCAGAATACGGATGAATAGTTTTTAAGCAATTATGAGGAAGGAAGACCGTTTTATTGGTTAGAAAATATTGTTGAAAAGGTCATGTCCCGTTTCGCAGAATTCCGCTTTTGTAAAATCCCATTAAGCAAAAAAATAAAATGGACTAAGATTTTTCTGCGAAACGGCAATTCCGTTTCGCAGAATATTTTTTTTCCAGATTATGTGCCTCGCTCGTCCTACCGCGCTCCCTGCAGCTAAATAAGGGCGAGGGATAAACGTCTAGCTGGAAAATCGCATAATTGGAAGAACGTAACCGTATAACAGTATAACGGAAAGTAGTCTAACAGGAAATTCGTATAATGCAATATCGTCTAACTGGAAATGTGTATAATGGAATATCGTCTAATAGGAAATTCATTTAATGGAAAATCGTCTAATGTTTCTGCCTCGCTCGCGCTACCGCGCTCGCTGCGGCTATGCATTTAACATCAGAAACCGTAGTTAGACGTATATCTAGTTAAACGTTTATCTATTATACGATTATCCATTGTACGATATTCCGTTTAGATGATTTTCCATTTTACGATATTCCGTTTAGACGTTTTTCTAGATTTTTCATTTATGCAGATATTAAACAATTATCCCATTAGACGATTTTCCAGTTAGATGTTCGTCCGACGCCCCGGCTAAACATGTAGCATCAGACACAGCAAATAATCACGAATTCCTTTCAATTACGAATGCGTCTTTAACTTCTCCGATATGACATTGTTATTAAAGAATATTTTGATTCGGCGAAACGGGATTACGCAAAATGGGAATTCCCGTTTCTCAGAACAATTTTAATTCGTTTTATTTTCTCCCGGTCTTCAAGCACTGACATTTGAATATTTCTGTGGTGAAATGAATAAATACGCTTTTGTAGAACAAAGTTAAAACCTTTAGTCCGGCGGCTTTGGCATTTTTTTTTCTGGGAGAAACCGAAAGTAACTCTACCGACATTGCCTGACAGGGTTTGTTTTTATTTATATCTGTCCAATAATTTAGGACTAGTGCAACTAAACAAAAACAAGATGTGATTCTAGATAATCATTATCAAATCAAATACCATAATAAAGGAATTATCAGGCCAATTAAAAAACAAAATTGGAATTTTAATGAATCGTACGCAGACCCGAATCAAATTTATGACATAATGGAAGATAAAATCAACTTAATTTATGAAAATAATAAACGTAGTAATTCTTGCACGGAATAAGGCACGCAGGAAAAAAAGTCTAGTCCCTTTAAAAACGATTAGTTGAATTCAGAACTGCTAAATAATAAGTAAAAGAAAAAGCTGTAGCAAAACAGTGCTAAGCCAAAAAACGTAAGTCAAGGACAAATTGATAACTGCTAAAATGTTAAACGACTGGTAAGCAGTGATATTAAAATTGCTAAACACATCAATTACCAAAGTTTTATTGAAAACAATAAAAATGATGGGGCAAAGATTTGGGTGAGAAGATCAATGAAGTTTGCAATAATTCAAAAAAGAGAAGTAATCGTGACGAGCAGTTAAAGAAAGCATTCCCGAATATGACGATTAAAAACTCTTTGCAATAATTTTGCCAATTACTATAGCAAGGAAATCCCTGATTTACAACTACTAAATAAAAATAATAAAAATAAAAATAAAAACGATAAAGTCAATCCTGCTACACAAACAATACAAACAATACCCCAAAATTATTACGATATTATTTCGATTATTAATAAACTAAATAACAAAAAGTCCAGTGGCCATGATGGATTTATCATGGATCATTTCAAGCAAACGAAAGAACAAACAGCTAAATTTGTGACAATCTAAATTTTCCCTATGATTGAAACTGAAATAGAAAATAGAGTGACGGTGCACGAATCACCCAAAAACCCAAATCTAAGTTAAGAAAAAACAACTAATTCGACCTATTTTCAAACAAAAAAAATAGTCAGAACTACTACAGCAATTACCACCCGATAATTCGTCTACTAGTTCCCGATAATATCAGTTAAAAAACTTTTTTTCAAATAGAGTTGCTGCGTTTTTAAGAATAACATTCTAAATAAAGTGCAGTTTGGGTTCCAAGAAGACATTAGGACTGTTGATGAACTTAAACATATTGATAATTACAAACAAAAACGTCAAGTGTGCCGTAAAAAAATGGGTTATATGATCGAAGTTTCATTTTACTTGTTAAAATGTACACGGATAAAAATTGGTGGTTTTTAATTGAAATAATCAAATGTACAATTGAGAAAATAAATTGGATCTGTTTAAAGTGCTGTTGTGCTTTACGTAATATATATGATTGGTAAAGCACAACAGCACTTAAACAGGTGGAATTTTCTGAATTGTACATTTGATTATTTCAATTAAAAATCACCAATTTTTATCCGTGTACATTTTAACAAGTAAAATGAAACTTCAATAATATAACCCCTTTTTTTACGGCACACTTGACGTTTTTGTTTGTAATCCGTACACCTTTTTTACGGCTATGGTGTCGCGCTATAAAGGTTTATGCATGCAGTCGATTGTTGCATGCACGAAGAATGAATGTGGAGTTTGCTGAGTGGCATTGTTCCCTAAATACAATGGTTAAAACAATGTAAATCAATCAAAATGATCGTTTAGGGTCCCGTAACTCCGGAATAGATCGACCAATCGAAAAAGTGATCCCTGTAAGGTTGAAGCCCAGGGAAATTTCTGGCTCAGATCATGTTTCAGATTAAAGGTAGGTGCAGTAGTTTTTTCTGAAACCGTGTCAGCCAAGAACAAGAACAAGAACAAGAACAAAACAACAACAAGAAGTGAACAGTTTTCAAATTTATACGTGTGGCTCCCTACGTTTACTTTTGCACGGAATTGCATAAAAGTTGGTGTAAAGTTTGGAAAAGTTGCTATCTACTATTTGGACAAGTTTGGTCGAAATATATTGAATAGAATCGGAGAAATTAATAGTTTTAGTTTTGCTGGAGAGAGGACTTCAATCATATATATACAAGGCTATCGCATTACAATGAATACATTACATTATATCGCCGTGTATGATAAAATTAACAAAGAACTTAATGGTAGTAAACACGTTGGCACCATTGCTATTGACTTAAAAAAGCCTTTGACAAAGTACTCTTCGACTCCAGAACTGGAAAATCCACTTCTGAAATTTATCAGGAATTTAAATTACTTACTTTAGGATGCTTTACAAGTATAACATGATTGTGAATAACTTTTTTGACCAAATATCCCAAGTTAGATCTGAAAGACCAGTAAGAAACAACTTAATGCGGCTTGGCTGAAAATACCGACTTGGCAAAACACTTACGGTAAAAGATATTTATCTTACACTATCCCCACAATCTTAAATGAGCTACCCCCTGATATTAGACAAAATTTATCGAATAAAAATATCAAGACCCGTATAAAAATGGATCATTAGGACACATTCTGAAATTTAATATGTTTAACACTGCCTTACTTATAGGCTCCTTCATTTAGCGTGCCTTTTGATAGCAAGTTATCCGTTTGATAGCAATTATGTAATTTTAATTGTAAATTTATTGCTGTAATGTTCTCTTTGTCATTTTGTTATGTATGCATTTGTTAAAGAACTCTTTGTTATTAAGTAAAATTGGGACAAATCAAAACTATCTAATATTATTATTATTATTATTATTTTCTACTGCCAATATTATTTTTTATTGCTAATAAATATTTCTTGATATTGCAATTTTATTGCAAATAATTTTATTTATAATTTATATTGTGTTTTTAATATTCAGTGTTTTTAAGCTTTTTACTATTGTAAATAGTATATCTTAATTTTTATAAACACTGTTGTTTTTGTGGATTTTGCTGTACATAATGTTTTTTTTTATAAATTATGTCTGAGACAGCAACACTTTTGATGATTATATATACATTGATTTTTTTAAGACTATTTCTATTAACACTGTTTTACGTATTTTAAAAGTGTTATTATTAGGTAATATTTATGCAATAGGTTTGTGAATTTAATCAATGGTATGTGTATTTGTTTGATGTCTGCATATTGCCTCTCAAACAAGTTCAACTGAACTTCCAGTCCGTCTTAGCAAGAAAGTTATTATTATTATCATGTAAACTAATTCTGTCGATTTCTCGACAAAGACCAAGACACTTGGTAACGTTCATTATTGGAAACATGCTAAAGCCAAACAAAAGGGACCGTAAAAATGGATTTTCGGCTGTTCCTTTAAAAGTTGCTAAAAAAAATGGATTTTATAAATTTGGACCAAACATGTAACGTCTGCCCAAAATAAAACTTGTTAAGGATTCCAACCATTCTTTTCGGTCGTTGAAGTAGTGATATCAAACATCAAATTGTGCAGTAAGTAATTTTCATATTTTTTATTTAACCTTCGAAATATTACTCGGTGGGATCAACTTGACAAAAGAGCTTGGCGTTTGATATCACGACTTTAAACGGCAAACGGAAGAGTTTGGCGGGAATCCTTTAAAAGTTTTGTTTTGGAGACATTTAAATAACAAAAAAAAAAACTTTCTAAAGTTCAAAAAAGTTTTAAATAAATTAGTTATTTTTTTTCACCTACCAATTTGGTAACAGAAAACATCAAGGACCACGCTAGTAGTCCGCCCGCTAAGTTCAATAATTGTCACGCTTCATTGTAACTTCATTGTAAAAAAGTCATTATTTAACTCCTGCATTGTTGTTGCATGGCTGGATTGATACTTGGGTGGGTGACCGCCTGGGAATCTAGCTGTTGCGGACATAGGGCCCTAGGGCTTCGGGTAGATGACCAGGAATGGTTAACGCTCGTTAAACCCTTTTAACTAGCTTTGGTACTTTATCTGAAACCAGAGTTTCGCGTATTTCACGATGATGAGGATAAATACCTAAGCGGCGAAACGGCTTGAAAATTGTTGAAAATGGGCAGTCTTCGTGCCCTGACAAGCAATAGTTGTATTCCAATCAAGTGCATAAACTGTATCAATATCATAAAAGTGCGTGAAGATCGTTGATTTCAGCTGACTACTGACAACTAACTGCTGACTAATTCCGCTCATATAAAATTAATTATGCGACAGATACGAATGAAATTTGGTGTCCAATACGTGCCTTTGAAGGTTTGACGTTTGGGGAGGCATTAACTAAAAAGATTGCAATCATTTGTAATTCTATTTTTCTGTATGTTGGGAAAACGCCACCAGTGATCAAAATAAGCATTACTCGTTATTAGTGTTAACGAGTAACAATGCACATGGACTGCCAGACATAATCGGCAACAAAACATTGTCGATAAAATGGAAGCGCTATACTTGTTTGTAGTAAGGCGCATGGCTTCGGGCCACTAAGCTTTTAATAAATCCGCAGTCCGCGCTACTTATTGTTGATGGTTGAATGGAAATCAGCAAACGTTTTAATTCATATGAAACTAAAAAAAATTTAATATCTCCGTTCGTATTCAATATTTTTCGACCAAACTTGGCCAGATAGTAGATAAATGGGTAGTGGCAAAAATTAGACGCCACAAAAAAAAAAAAATACAAAAGAAGTGATATCTAAAACCAAACCCACAAGGGTGAACGAACCCGCCAAGTTTCAGCTAATGAAAGTAGTGATATCAGAGCCAAAAAGGCTGCCACCAAGTTACTACATTAGTTGCCAAGCTGTAATCCCACCGACTATTACCTCACACGTTAAATCAAAAACTTGACCATTGCTACCGATAGTAGCAATGGTCAGACTTTTGATTTAACCTGTGATCTAATACTCGGTGGGATTAGCTTGGCAACTAATGTAGTTGTAGTTGGATCTGATATCACTACTTTGATTGGCTGAAACTTGACGGGTTCTTTCACCCTTGTGGGTTTTGTTTGCATCATACCTTCATATTTAAATAGGATTTTCGCTTCTAGGATTCATCCCAAGCTCTTAGTGAAGCTGAAATGATTTAGGAATTTTGCTTTCCGGAGACAAAACTAGCTAAGTTGCTTGAACTTACCTGCATCATTGAAGGTTTTTGCAGCCCGGATGCATAAACGTCTGAAGTTTTCAAAGCTTTGCAAGATTTTTGCAACGCGGATGTATTGAATGCACTTTTGCCTCCAATCTTATTCACGGTTTAGAACAAGATGGCGGCGCAAGGTTCAAGGGACTCTAAAATGGCTAATCAATTGCTGGAAACAAACAACTTAAATGGTAATAAAGTCTACACAGTCTTAAACAAATAGCAATCAGTTGTAAATACTCTACTAATCCCTTTTCTAGATCGGATTTTATGGTTAATTTGATTCAAATTACTCTAACAAACGTTGGCGTCAATAGATAAGAGACCCATTGAAGACGTGCTACTCATTGAAAGTACGTACTACCAAGGCCACCTGGATGTAAAGGCTTAACGTTAGAAATTCGACGCGTCGGCCAGTTAGCCACCGATTCTGCCACCAGTCGCGCTACTTACACCCCAAAAATGAACTGCTCTAGCATGCGGACTGAACTGTGAAAGGTACGTGTGACACGCGATAGGCGGATTTTAAACTTAAAACACTGCATTGACACCAAATTATTAAAGTTTAACAACAATGGCTTCATGCTACGTAACTCTTTTTTCACTCGACGACAAAACAAAGCCTTCGGAGGTTTAATTTCATGAATTTCAAGCAGAAGAGCAACCAAGGTACGTGTGTATTGTACTGTATAATACGCTACGGCGTTTTCAATTCTCATTAAAAATGTGTTAAACGATCCTTTGACGTAGCAGTAAATAGTCCGAAGACTTTAAGAATTATAGTCACCATTACCGTAAATAATGTTCGTTTAGCGCTGCAACACCGGTAAATCTAATAATGAGAAGATATCGCGTTTTTGTGCATCTCGCATACACTAATCAATGCTACGATTGGGGTTTTTCATTCTTCGTGCTTTCAGTTCAGCGCAACGCTTGGACGACGCGTCTAGCATGGTACGTGAAACCGAGCGTTAAGTCTTTTAAATATAGGTAGTCTTGGTACTACCAAGAACTTATAGGGTTAGGGAGGAGAATTTGTGACTGAATACCCCTTCTAAAACGTCTTAGATTCATTCCTAATAGTTCCGTTTAAGTTTATAGAGGGCGCCATGAGTTTTATGCGGGAATTTCTACTCAGATTTCGGCCTAAAACCAAACTAAACTAAACGAAACTAGCCTGTATTTAATTTTTATTTAGTTTAGCTTGGTTGTAATTTAGTTTACTTTAGATTTGGGATGAAAAAAAATGAACAAAAATTACCAGATGAACGCGTGGCGCCCTCTGTAAACTCGGATGGAACTAATAGGAATGAGTGTAACACGCTTCATCAGTGACTTTTTAGAGCTACAAATTCTCCTCCCCCAACCCTATAAATTCTTGGTACTTTGATAACAACCACAGTTCTACGTATAAGCGCTTAATATTAATTACACTTTCTTTGATACACTTTTATTTCGTTTATGGATTTCCATTAGGAAAAAAAACAGCGTGAATTTACGAAATAGATTGCTGAACTTTGATTACGACGCCATTTTTGAACGTCATCAGTATCGGCTAACTAAGATGGCGGTTCCAATGCAGGTTTCCATACCAAGGAACCGCACTCGGAACTGGTACACCATTACCAGCCAGTATTATGTATTTCGAAAAAACTACAGCACTGAAGATACTGTGAAAAATTTTTCCCGCAGACTTATACTGCATTGGACTCGGGTAGCAATGTTATAGGTAGTTTCTTTAACCTGATGAAAGCGTTTGACACACTTAACCACGAAAGAATTTTTGTATAGAAATTAAATCTTTACAGGGTCAGAGGGTTGACACATAACTGATTTGTGGACTACTTATCAAGCAGGCCGAAATGCACAAAAGGCGAGAGACATGACAGTGGCAGTATATTATAGTGACTGCAGGAGTACCTCAAGGATCAGTTTTGGGACTACTCCTGTTTCTTGCTTAGCCTAGGTTAACGATATTTTCAACTTAAACACTTGTATCTTTCGCTCATATACTGCACTTCTTGCTACTGAAAAAAATAAAAAGCAAGTCTCTCTTAATATTGAACGACCCCTTGTACTAATTCGAGACGAGTTTATTGAAAACTGCTCACCCTAAATGTAACGTATAGCAGTTATGTGACCTTTTCTCTCAGGAGCGGAACAAACCAATTGTCGATATTCTACAAAATGCACAAGTTCTCAATGTAGTTACGTACACCTCGTGAATCCTGCACCCTCAATCCAAAAATTAACGAAGTTCGTTACTTCATAAATTTTTTGATTGAGGGTGCAGGATTCACGAGGTGTACGTAACTACATTGAGAACTTGTGCATTTTTTACTGTGCATTTTTTCTACTGTGTACGTCACAGATTGCTTTGACACCCCGCTCATTTGTAGGAGTCCAATGAACATAGTCCAATGAACATGGAACAACGAGTCGCCCATTGTTTTAGCCGTGCTTTAGTTATTTGCAAACCTTTTATTTTTTTGTAAAACTTTTTATTGTTGAGGATCTTTGTTGTCATTTGTCTTATTTTATCATACAAAAAACCACATAACGGTAAAGGGACCAATCAGTTTTCGCCATACAAAGTAGTGATATCAGAGCCAAAATGGCTACCACCAAGTTTGTGGTCTGAACCGTGATCACTCAAGCTTAACTGACAATGACCGAGGTGTCAGTTAAGGTTGAGTGATTAAGGGAGGCACGGAAAACTTGGTGGCAGCCATTTTGGCTCTGATATCGCTACTTTGTATGGCGAAAACTCGATTGATCCCTTTACCGTTATACGGTTTTGTATGATATCACCCCTTACGGTCATTTTCTGGTTTTGTTTTAGTGTAAGTATTGATTGTTAGCTCCTTATGAAACTATGAAGAAAATCGTCACGTTGGTATGATTAATGGTCACTGATTAATTATATTTCCAGTAAAATGCCCGTTCTTTTACATTGAATGGAAAACAGAAACAACTGAGCAGAACTATTATTTTTACACAATTTTTTTTTTCGAGCAGTGAATTACGCCGCACGTGGCGCCCCGTATGATAGATAGCATGATCATTCACTTCCTGCTTGCACTCCAAGCTACCAGCCGGTAGACAATGCGATAAGTAATGGTTATAGCATGAATTTTGCAACAATGGGCCAGTATAAGTGATTTAATGCACACTTTTGGTGAAGCGACGTACGAGGAGCTGTGGAATCGTCCGAGGGGGCGAAGCCAAAGAGGGTGTTGCACAGCTCCGAGGACGTCACTTCACCAAAAGTGTGCATTAAATCACTTATACCGGCCCATTGTTGCAAAATCCACGTTATAACTGTTTTATTACCATACTTTACATCGCTTTGTCAGGAGTTATTTAATGATTTGTCTGCATTTATTGTCTGCAGGTCTAGCTGTTGTTTGGTTCGTCACGAAAGGTCGTTGGATTTGGGCATGTCGGCGATTTGCAATTATTAGTGATAATCGTACATACGCTGTTTCACTCTGAATCAACTATTTCGTCTACGTTCACAATTTGATGGAAATCGGACGATGGTAAGCATAATTTCGATATGGCGGCCGGCATAGATTAACAACGACGATGGTACATTCATGATTTCATTTGATATCAAGTAATAGCTGAGTCGCTTATGTGCTTAATCTGAATGAAATCGGGATTTTGCTACAGGCAGACGTAGATTAGAAGCGCAGTTACAGTAATACGGAGATTGTAACAGCGAAAGAAAGAGGAAGAATTGACCTTGAAACTTCAGTTATCTTATCACATCAACAAAAGTGTGCGCTATAAGTGTGTAGTATAAGTGTGCGCTGTAAGTATGCAGTATAAGTCACCCGCCTTTGTTGCAACAATGCTCACCATTATTAGAAGTGACTAGGTTACGGGATTTAGAATGCACACTTACAACAATGAAAACGGCAAAAGTATGGCAATAATTGCTGATGACGTTACAATCATGCACCATTACAGTCGCTCGTCATTTTTTGCTTTGAGTACGAACAAGCTCTTCCCGTAACGAAGTGACGTAGTTATCACGTGACTAGAGAGTTGCAATAATGACTCTAATAATTAAACGTTGAACACTTTAGTTCAGCATTGTTGTACGATTAGTTTGTATGCGATCTAAAAGTTTCCACTTTTGGAACGCATACGAACTAATAGTACAACAACGCCGAAATAAAGTATTTAACGTTTACTTATTCGGGTCATTGTTGCAACTCTCCACTTACGTGTTTGGGATCTCATTGGAAGTTGATCTCATTGGGTGTTGATTGTTGCAATAGCGCAACAACAGTTAGCACAACAATGTAACACAATTAAGTACACGTATACGTGTCCAAGGCATTGTTGCGCTAGTTAAAACAATCAACTCACAATATGTCGGCAGTGTTAACGAAGCGTGCACCGAAGACTGGTGTTGTAAGAATACACATTCAGAAACAAAACCCACAATGGTGAAAGAACCTACTAAGTTTTTTTGCCAATCAAAGTAGTGATATCAGAATAAAAATGATTTCCGCGAATACTACGAATGTGGCGAACCGTCAGCAAACTGCACGTCAACAATACATTGTGACAAAACCATTGGGTCGTTATTCTCAAAAACAATTTCCCGTAGGGGACCCCCGTAAAATGGGCTGAAAATAGTTTTGCAATACTGAATACTTAAAGGGACACCCGGCCTGCCGTATAACATTCCGCGTGCTAAATTACAGATACACGCAGATCGTCATCCGAGCAATTACACCGCCAAGGTCGGCTGGGGTGGTAGCTGCGTTTCTCGCATAGCCGCTCTCTCGGTTGGCTTTGGGAATAGTACACGAGGCAGAATCAAGTCAACGATTGTGTCGTCACAAACCGGAATGATTCTCGTATTTTAAAATCACAATTTATAATTTTCTAGGCTAGTCTCTTATGATTTTGCTTCGGCGATCTATTGGAATAATTAATTTTAATTTTTATCGCATTAGTCTATTAGATTTTAGATCTCATGGTAGTTATTAGAAAATTAGTAGATGTACACACAGAGATGAAACGTCATGATTATTGTACGCGCGCAATGCATCATATAGTTATGGGTCGTTCTTAAATATAGTTAACAATATTCAACAGAAAATCTCCTAGACGCCACATTTTAAAACGGTTTTTTTTAGCAAGGGAAAGACTAACGGTAAGTAAATAGACCTTTGGGGCCGTACTTGATGTGGAGGATCAAGAAAAATGGCGCTGGGAGGTATAGTCATACTTTGCCAACAAGGGTCGTTTTAAATCATTTATTGTGTAGTTTTTACGTCCAAGGCAACGCATCGTCTGAGGCAAAGCCTCTGAGAACGTAAAAAGTATCCGGTAAGTCATTTGTTCTGAACCATTGTGGCAAAAGTATGGCTATATGTTTTATTATGACACGACAGCGATTTTAATTGAGGCAAATGAACAAACACTATGTTCATTTTATACACTTTGAGGCAACAACGAATTGGCGCATATTTTTCGGTTATGTTGCATACTATACTAGGCTCAGTTGATCCAAGGGGTATATCGCTTATCGCTCTTTTTCTCCTGTCGCCTAGAAGGAGAAATTGCTGGTCCAGCAACCAGCTCACCCCTCCTCTTAGAGATACAGCTTACCAAAGGAAGGGCAGGTGTCATAAGATACTCTCTGCTTGGTTACTGGAGCGCTGTAAACGGAGAAGAAAACACCTTGACACGCACACTTGATGAAAAATATGACGTCACATTTGATCTCAACTAACGCTGAGGTTACTATAGTTTGTTCCTTCGTCCAGTGATGGAAGGTGATTGAACTGGAGGAGAAACAAGTTGAATGCTGTCTACACGGCTGCCATGGAGAATGTGGGCTTATGGAGTAAATCGAGCATTTGCGAACGATGGGGAAGTGGTGGAAGTCGCCCGTGGAAGATCTGTGGAGGATTTGAATGTAGTCACACCAATGTTCGAAAGGTGAGGCTTAGGCTCACTTCCGTGGTAGATGTGCTGGAATACTAGAAAAGGTAATGGTGGCTGGAGTGGAGGCCTTGGCGGTTATTCAAAATTGTCTTCCTCCCTGTCTGCGTGGTATGTCTTCTGTGCCCTGCATGCAGCTCTTTCCATTATCAGACGAGTGTCTAAAGCCGAACTTTGCAGAAGTCGTAAGTTGAACACCATGGAGTTGAGGAGGAGCCCGAGTTGAGTAATGACCTTGTTCTCACTGCCTCCCCCTTTTTTTCTAATACTACTGTAGCCTCTATGTCTCTGGCTACTTTGGGCGGAAAGTGTGGTTCCAGAGTATCTGGTGGCTGCTGTAGTTGACCCTATGTCAGGATGTTGGCTCTGTGGGATGTTTCAGGAAAATTACTTAGAATTGTTGTCATTTTCTACTGGGTATGGAAGGTTGACAAGTTTCCCTCTGCTTTCAAATTTGCTGTGCTGTCCCCAGTTTTGAAGACTGGCAAGGAAAGTTTTTACTGGCAAGTATATGCTAACAGGCCTTTTGCCTTGTTTTGCTAAAGTCTATGAGTGACTTTTAGTTAGCAGGCTCACTTGGCAGGTGGATAAAGCGTATGGGTTACACCTTGCTCAATTTGGTTTCCATTTGGGGAAGTAGCTCTCAGGATGCAGTTTTGTTAGTTGAAACGGATGTCAGTGAGGCGTCGGACCATGGTAGTGTTTTGTTGGCTGCGTTTTTAGCTATTAAATCCACTTGTGACTCAGGTGTATGTGATTGATTGCATGACTCAGGTTGACAGCTGTCTTGCAGGTTTTGTTGGAGGATAGGATATTTGTGACCCAGGTGGGGGCTACTTGCTCCAAGCCGAGGCATACTAGTAAAGAGTTACCACAGGGCAGCTGTGCAAGCCCCATTTTGTTGGCCCTCTTGTTTAACTCTCTACTTCACACAGTAATTCCACAATCAAACGTAGTTGCGTTTGCACAACGATGTTGCTATTTGGCTGTTTGGTCCATTATTGCAAGACTTGGTAGCTATGCAGGAAGTGCTGAAGGCGGTGGAAAAGTGGTTGGCGGATCAGGGTTTGGGTATATCCCCTGGTAAATCACAATTGGGTGTGTTCTGCAGGGATGCTGTGCAAATGGTTAATTGCAGATTGCTGGTTACACAGTGCAGATGTGGTTCAATATCTAGAAGTAAAGCTGGACTCGGAACTTTCTTGGCTTCCTGAAGTTTCAGAGGTCTGTAACAGGGTGGTAGGTGCTTCCCAAATTCATGCAGTCATGGCTGGATAGAAGGGCCTTCGTAAACGTGCTACCGTTTGGGGGATTGTATGTCAGCTTTGTGCAGTTGCGAGTTGATTTCCACCTGCCCTTCTTTTGTTGATCCACTGGTTCCTTACAGAAAGTTCATGTTGAGGTGATCCTGTATTTGAGAATGGCACCGGGGTGTTTGCAACCAACCTCAACCCCAGCACTGCATGTGGAGGTAGGGGTTTTACCATGGCAGTGGAGAGCAAAGGGTCAAGCTTGTTTTGAGGTCCAGTACAGGTGACTTGGTTGGTGGGACTCTGTTGGATTATTTGCATTTAGGTATAAGGATGTTACCGGTTTTGTGGTCGGAAGGTTTCGGAGTTGTAGATTTGCTATTGGTGAAGGTCAATGTCAAGTCATTTTCTGTTTGCATGGCTCCTTAAATTTGGAGTTTGGGTTTGCAGGAGGACAGTCTTCCCCTTGATTTGACTGGTCTTCAGATTTTCTGTGATGCTTCCTGGGGAAGGTGGAGTGCCTGTTCCAGGTCTGAATGTGCCATGCATGTCGATTCTCGTAGAATCCAGGCATGTGAAATGCATGACAGCCTCTCTTTTATTATTTTGGACTTCATTCATGCCCTAGTCATACCCTAGACAATTTTGGCCCAATTCAATTCGAACGTTAAACGAAATTAGTTCGTTGTTTAAAGCCAACTAACCCCAGCTTATAAGAGAGGCGACCAATGAATCCTCCGGAACTGAATATTGATTTGGTTGGAGTTTGTCCTATCTGGATCAACACCTCAGCATCAGAAAGGTTCAAAATTGGTGTGAACCCTTAGTTAGTCATCTACAGAGGCCACACCGGAAGTTACCTCCAAATATCGCAGCAGATTTCTGGAGCATCAGTCAGGAATGGAACAGGCTAGCATTCTACCACGGAATCAACGTACATAGTCCAATACTTCGTCATTTCCATAAACTATACCTATCAGCATGCAAATCAACGTGTTCGTCACTCCCCTACAATGCAAATGCCGTTGGGAAAAAAATAACTTGCATTAAAGCTTGTTTTCATAAGATACACTTTTAACCGCAAGATGTTTAGTATGTTTCTGAACAGTGCCCGCACCATCGCAGGCCCAGGGCCGTGCCGTAAGGGGGGGCAGGGGGGGCGGCTGCCCTCCCAAAAATGGCTAACGGGGGCGCCAAATTCGGGTGTTCAAATTTAGAAAAAATTATCTTTTTAAAATTTTCTTTAACTGGTTAGCGATTATTAAGAAAGGATAGGCTAATGAAAAAAAAAAAGAGTCACCAGTAGGAATTCATCAACTAGCAGTAACCTTGTCAAGGTCTGGTATTGCCTGCCACCCATGTCTGCGACATGGCTGATAACCCTCGGTAAGTAGGGAAGCGATTAGTACAAACGTGGGCAAGTTGGTGGTGGGCAATATTTGACTGACAGATTTTCCACTGACAAGCGAGAGCAAAAGGACTCGGGGGCGCAGGGCCAGACAAGAAAAAAAAAGTGCAGAAAAAGACAAAATGATACAAGAACATCTAAAGTTTGTAAAAAAAAAAAAAAAAAAAAAGAAGGTACGTGTACCGTGTATTTAATAGTTATGAATTTTTCCTGGACTGTGTGCGTCGCCCTAAGATTGCCTTCCTTTTTTCACTCAGGGTTTTTATGACCTTAAAACTGTATACTGTTACCAAATAACCAGGCTCGGACTGGCAATAGTACCACTGCGCCATGGCACAAGCGCCCTCTGGCTGTCACATTTTTTGCCCCTCTCGGATACTTCTTACCTCCCCTACCCTCAATCATAAGAAATTTCATTGCCCTGTTTGCTTTCCTACTGTTTACCAGTCCTTTCAGGTACTTAACCTCTATCTCTCTTTCCCTCCGATTCAGTTGGCAGTTTTCAACCAGTGTAACCTTCCCCCCCCCCCCTTACTCCACACCGTACAAGGAAAAAATTTCTGTTAAAACTGTGAAAATCGACCAAAAAATTTTTTGGCAAGCCGGAGGTGTTTTAAAGAATGCAATCCAAAGCATGAAATCACAGTGGAATCATTCATGAAAGAAGTATAGGTTTGTCCCAAAACTTTGCTTGGTGAACATATAATACAGCGCTTCCCCAGGCCCTCGTAGCTGAGGTTTTACTTAATCAGGTGTACAAGCACATTTCTAGAAAAACACAGTACCCGCATCGTTCCTTCAAATGGCACAGGAGCCCTTTACTGGCCAGTCCGACTCTATAAATGTCATCTTAATGTTTTAATTAATTTTTCCCTGTCTTTCTCTTATAATGGTTTGTGCAGTTAGGGCGTCGTTTTTCGGAAATTTAATGATTTGACCTGTTGGTTCTCATTACCACCCCTGCTTCAATTACGGCATCAATGGTTATTCTTAAAAATTACAGCGCGCTCATCAAATTGGGATATTTTTTCGAATTTGACTGTTTTGGCAAAATTGTACCATCGGTACAAATATCGGATTTATTGATTCATTCATCATTACCAGACCTAACTAAAAAGGTTTGTCGTGAATTACAATTGCCAGTAACTGACAAAAGAAAAACAAAAACAAACTTTAGTTCATTAGAATACAAACTTGGTTGTAGTTTACGTTCATGAGACGTACGTACAATGTGATTAGAGTTTATCTACGTTTTTTGGGTAGGGTAGAGTTGAAGAGGGGAGGGGAAGGGGGGAGCACTCAGCCGAAAATGCGACGATTTCTGAGTCCATGCTGTGAAGCCATTCAGATGGATTCATGACAATTCGATCCCGACAATTCGATAAAAAAATTATTATATTATTATTATATTATAATATTATTATTATTATTATACGACAATTCGCCGTTGTATAAAATATAACCCGTACGAAAATTTGGACTCGCTAGAAAAAAAAATACCTCCCAATATAAAAACAAATAAGTTAACCGCCATGAAGTATTATAAAATCTATTTTCATTTTGTAATCGTTTGCACACCTGCCGCGGCAGTGCAACCAGAACCATGGGGGAGGTGGGAGGCGCTGAACTTTCAACGGAAACCATGACAATCCTAAAACCATGACAATCAGAACTACCGGAAACTCACTGCCGGAAAATATGAAGAGTGATACTCTGGGTGTACTCTCAAATCTATATTGGGAGAGGGGGGGCGCAAACCTGACAGGGGCGTCAAGGGCGTCAAATTACGCTTTGCCCCCCCAGATTCGCTGACCTTGGCCCGGCACTGCGCAGGCCACTCTCGTTATGACAGCATATAAAGTTACTCTAAATTGCAGGATATTAGTTTTTCACATTCAAAGCGGGAAATAGACGAATTAACGTCTGCCACTGAAGGAGTTGGTAGTTTCTCACACTACCCTGGTTGGCACCTTACAGCAATTTACTTACTTCGTTACGGGAGAGCAATAGAATAGCGAGTAATAAACCAATTTAATCCAAAGAATGTTTTGAGGAGACAAGAATTCCGAATAGTAACCCCACGAATAAAGCTGCAGACACGAATTTTATTGGAAGCAGTTTGACTGAAGAGAACTTGGCATCAATGTGAATATTAGGATACAGAATTATTACGATAAATATTATACAGTATGTCTCAGAAGTCCTGAACCAGGTTTATATGCCCTATATGCATGGCCTATATGGCCTATGGCCTACCCAGAGGAAAGTAACGAAAGTACCATATCGGTATGAAACAGTAATGTACTGGTGATACTGCGAGTGATCACCTATTGTGGAAGACATTTGCTACTCCCATTAGGTGCATATTTTGCTCATAGTGTGCTGATTTGTACACCTTAGGCCTAACATGATAGGCGTACATCGTATAGGCCTACACTGTATAGGCCTATACCTTATAGGCCTACCTGGTTCAGGACTTCTGAGATATACTGTATATCTAGCCTAAATCTTGTTCATCTGATCTCGTTTATCTAAATTAAGTCAAACCTCGTTTATTTACTTAAATCGTGTGTATCCTTTGTCTTGCAAATTTAGTTTACCTCCTTTATTTCAAGTTATCTCGTTTTGTCTAAATTATGTCGCATTTTGTTTATCTCGTTAATATCCAATCTCATTTATATCCTTTACCACAAATCTCGTTTACCTAATTTATCTCAAAAAGCATTCATCGCAGTTATCTCGTATCGCGGTTATCTCGTATATCAAAATTGTAGTTATTTAATTTATTTGAAATAACTCCAAGAAAAAAAAAACAGATATTAGTATTTAAAAACGCTTCAGCGTATAAAATACGCATGTAAGCCATAAAAAAACTGAATGCTCTAAAGGAACAGATACAAAAAAAAAAGCGCATTTAAACAAATTTGGGGGAAACTTGCGGTTTTTTGATAAGAAAAAATAGAATTGATTCAGTTGCGGCGAGATAAGGAAACAACAACAAAAGGCCCAAATTCCCAAAAGTCCCAAAAGGCTTTTTTAATACCTACATTTTAAGCCACAAAAATCTGATATCAGCTCATTCGGATGTGATATATAGAGAAGAGCAAAAAAGTCCCAACAAGAGCAACAACTAGAACAACAACAAGAATATTGTAGTCATGATAAATCAGCCTCCAAAAGGGACTAGTCCTTTTTATTACATACATTTTCCGCCATAAAAATTGAAAATCGGTCCATTGGTTCGATCTCAACGTGAGAGCAAAATTGTCCCAATAAGAAAAACAACTGCAAAAATATGTTTTTCACATTAAAATAGCATTCAAAAGGCCCTTGGCCTTGTTATACATTCGTTTTAAGCTATAAAAGTTTAATATCGGTTCACTGGATCTAGTGGCGTGCACAGGGCTAGGGCATTGAACCTGCCGCTCTTGGAAAAAATGCCCTTTTTGCCCTTCATGAAAAAAATATGCTCTATTTTTCTTATCTGCCCCGATAAATGCTGGCTCTGGCCCAGAGTTCTAACGGGCCTCTAGTCCTAAAAAGGGCATAAAAAGTAAAGAAAAGGAAGAGAGTGACAAGAAAAAAAAAGGTCCCAGTAAAAAAAAGGTCCTCAGCGTGCCCTTTTAAAAGTTGCCCCTGCCCTCTCGGAGGAGATCTGCTGATTGGCTCGATTGCCGGTCGAAGCCCGATTGCCCAACTCCCAACACCCGACAACAACAACGACAAATAACGGCCATTCTGTGGAGGACAAACGGTTCGATTGCTGCGATTCCTTTGGGAACCGTTCGTTGCAGAGGAATGAGGAGTTTTTAACATCGGATGGCAGTTAGTGACCACCAGGTCCTTGCCATTCCGGTTGCGTTTGCCTCGAACCTATACATTATTATTACATATTATTATTATTATATTCAGATTAACGTCGTTTTCATCTACAGATGTGGTAGCCTATACAGCTACGTTTATTTTGGCATACCGCTCAAGAACTAATGTTATTGCAGTCGCTTTATTCAAAAACAAACCAAGTGTCAACTCAAAAACAAACCGAGTATTTAAATTTGCTCCCGACCAATTTCAACAGCATTAACTATTATTTCTGCGTCAGTTTTTTTCCATCAGGTCTGATTAAAGTGGCCTTGCCTCCTTACCGTATAACCCCCGATCAGAGATCTCAATGCGCTCAAGGGATGACGTCAAGTCATTCTCCATTAAAACTGATCAGGATGCAATCTCCATGCGTGTGGCGAAGGTTTTATCTCATTCTGCATCGTTCTCGACAGACAGCCGCTTGCATAAACCAGCGGGGTAGCAGTCCAACGTTGATCTAGTGACTCGCCCAACAAACGAATTCGTCCGTTGGCTACGACTAATATAATTCTAGCATCGCAGCAGAATGTCTTCCAGTTGCCAAACTTTAATTTGGATTAAGAGTTGGAGCGGGGATAGAGTTTGTATCTGGAAGATTTTTCCTTGCAGACCGGGGAGCACGCTGACACTACTGGATGGCGCCAAATTACAATTAAGCCTGCTTGTGTGATTTAGGCCTATGCTTGTGTGATCAGGCCTACTATTTAAGCCTTCTTGTATGATTAGGCCTGCTTGTGTAATTTATATCTACTGTTTAGGCCTATGTACTTGTGTGATTAGGCCAGCTACTTGTGTGATTTAAGCCTACTTGTGTGATCTAAGCTAGTATACATTTAAGCCTTCTTGTGATATTAGGCCTACTTGCGTGATTTAGACCTTAAACCTACTTGGGTGATTAGGCCAACTATTTAGGCCTACTTCTGCGATGTAGGCCTACTTGTGTGTTTAAAGCCTATTTGAGTGATTTAGACCTACTATTTAAGCCTACTTGTTTGATCTAGGCTTATTTGTGTGATGAATCCTAAGCCTACTTATATGATTAAGCCTACTATTTTGGTGTACTTGTGTGATCAGGTCTACTATACGTAAGCCTACTTATGTGATTTAGGACTATTTGATTAGGTCTATTTGTATGATTTAGTGTGGTTGGGCACACAAATTATACCCACTTCAAATGCTGGGCGGCAGCAAAAGTAATTTATCTTTTAGAGCACAGAATGATCAGAGTGGAATGTATACTTCGCATCACTATTTCAGTTAGTTTTTTCCTGTAGGTAGGCGTATAGGTTTGTTTAGACCTTTTCGCCGTTCCGTTTACATGATTTGAATTGCAATTACCACAGCGATCATACAATAAGCAAATACAATGAACGGTTCTAGTGAACTAACATTTCACGCCTAACTACAGGAAAGAAATAGTTTCGTGCCAGTATTTATTTTACGTCCCTCTACCAGTACTTGACGTAACGTATTCTGCTCAAACCCGCTCTCCTGTACGGCTTGGCCCACAGAACCGCTGCTGTTATTGCAGTACAACTAATTTCTTAGTAGTGTTGAAACTGTGCATTGGATGTAGCGGTGCTACTATTTTTAATTTCTAAAGCTCAGATAGTGAGCAGTCAAGTTTGCTAATAATTTTATTGCACTTACTAGCATCGTACCCGGCTTCGCCCGGGGATTTGTTTGACCCGTGGTTGTTTCCCAGTATTTGCTCGGTGCTGCCTGATCGTTCACTGTAACAGTCGATTTTTGTTTATGTAACACTCCGCCTTTCCGCCCATCCTCTCCCTCCCCTCTCCCCTTCTCCTTTTATCCCGTCCTCTCCCTCTCCTCTTGGTTTCCTTCCCTTCCTCCTCTTTGCTATACGTATAGTTGAATGTAGATGATTATTTGAATTCATAGCCAACACCCCCAGAAATTCTCTTTTAGGTTGAGTTAATGCCTAATCGTATGCTCAATGGGTAACAGCTCACTGCCCCCCCCCCCCCCTCCGTCTTTCGCTGTGGCTTAAGGGATGCGTACCGTGTGAAAAAGAAGTGTACATGACGTCATGTAATACTTGCCCTTGAGATTACCACGGTGTTTGGTTAGAAGGATAATTGTTAGAGCAAATTGTTAGTCGAGGCAACAATGTGCCAATTTCAACTTCTTTTCAGGGCAACAACGTCCCAGTTTCAACTTCATGCCAAAGAATTGACACACTCGCACGTTTTCATTGTTCCCCTTCCGGGGGTCGTCGTTGCGGTTGCTTCATTTCTGCTATGAGACTTTGGTTTATAATGTAAAGAAGATTGCACACATTATAAAGAAATTAAAGAGGATGGCAATATGGCAAGTTGGCTAGTTAATAGGCTTAATCTTGATGGCCTTTTCTTCGTTTAATGATCTTTGCACTGCATGCGCAGAATCATAGAAATTAGTACGACGACAATGTATCAAGTTGGCTGGTTAATAGGATTAATCTTGTCGGCATGCCGGCATCCCAGCATGCCGGCATCCCTTACAACCATTTAAAGGAAATAATAACAGGGTATATTTTAGAAGTTGATGCTTATTACACAAGATCTGTTGACTTTTTTGAGGTCGTCGTATAATTAGAATAACAAAACAGTCACATGGTTACTTCCTTGGTAAACAAATAAAAAACAAATACATGAGAGAGACGATCCGTGTATACTACCAGCGAGTAAATAAGCAGTTTTTCATGCTTGTTTCGCTCACCTGTTCGCTCTCTTGCTAGAAGGCTACGCAAACAGAGATGTGTCAGCCTGTCTGGTGAGACGCTGTCGCTTAAAAATGAAGAAAGATAAAGCGCTTTTTCTTGAATGAATGTATACACAAACCATTTGATGACGAGCGAGAGTCCGTTTGTTTGTTGTTGTGATCAGCGACGCAGTTAGCTTTCTTCAAGAAGGGGTGTAAGGGACATATGTTGGTCCCCTCCTCTGTGTTATTGTGTGCGACGTGTATCGTGAGTCCTGCACTTATTTTGTGATCGGCTACGTCTTCCTGGAGGGGGTGGCTCTAATCGATGGCCGCCATTGTTTTTGTAACCATCTTGGATATCAACAAGGCACTCTGCTACTGAAAACGTACAATCGATTATCTGTGTTCGTTCTGCGGAGAACTCAAGATAGGCCGCGGACACTATAATTATTTCGGAAAAAAAAACAATAATTTTTAGAAATTGATTTTTTGACTCAACGTTACAGTAAAAGTGAAACATTTTTTTTTCTTTTAAAATAGTACCTTATTTTATTTGCCACGGCACCGTGAGGCATCCTTGAGGCCCTTTTTCGCTTGTAGCCCGGTGCTTCAGCACCAAATTATCCTCCTTAATCCGGCCTTGAGCCATCTGCCTCCTGGTGAATTTTAGGCCTTCAGATCCTCGTGAACTTCGGACCTCTAGTTCCTAGTGAATTTTGGACCCTTTGCTTCTTGGTATATTTTAGGGCCTCCTCTTTGTGGTGAATTTTTGGCTCTCTACTTCATGGTGAATTTTGGCCCTTCTGTTTCGTGGTGAATTTTAGGCTCTCTGATTCGTGGTGAAATTTGGGCCTTCTGCTCCGTTGTGAATTTTGGGCCTCTGTTCCCGGTGAAATTTTGGGCACTCTGCTTCCTGGTGAATTCTGGGCCCTTTGCATTCTGACGAATTGTGGGCCCAAAATTTACGATGCTGGGTAACCAAAAGAGCCCCTAAAATCATAACAAAAAAATTAACACGAAAAACCGCCCAATATTTCCGCCTAACACAGTTTTCAGCTGAATTCAGGGCCCTCAGTTCCTAATAAATTTCGGGCTCTCTGCTTCCAGGTGAGTTTTTGATCCTCAGCTACCTTAGGAATTTTAGCCTCAATTGCCAATGGAATTGTAGGCCCTCTGTTCCCGATGAATTTTGGGCATTCTGTTCTCGGTGAAAAATTTGGGCCGTTCGCTTCTGGGGACCCTTTGCATCCATATTATCTGCATTATAATCAACCTACACAAGTAACAAGAAGACAGGGGCGTCTGTGCGGTAATCGTCAGTTCCTTCTGACTCGAACTGAAATTAAATGAAGGTGCAAACACCACCCTGTTAAAATAAATACGACACTTAGCTTCTAAAAAAGTTTAAATTTGAAAAAAGACCAGCATAGATCAGTCCCCCGACAACAAAATTTAAAAATACCCAAACGTAGCCTTTAAGGAACATTAACAAGTGTGATAAAGTTATTAAAATGAACACAAATATAAATCGAAAATAAATTTCTACCGGCTCCACCTGCAACAAGCCCAAAGCCGGTTTCCTTTCTTTTATTTTTTCACGGTTTAATTGTTTGTGTCTTGAAAACAGCATATTGAAACTGCGTTGTTGTTTTTTGTGCGCTTATTTTGGAAACATTTGAACTCAACTTCTGTGGTGCCGAGATTAATTTCAAATGTGGACGGACTGGAAAGACTGACCGATAAATCCCGTTGTAGCTGCCCGTGCACAAGTAACCAGTGTTCGACGATTATGACTTCTTTAGCATTTCACCAAAGTCTTTGTTTTGCAACCTTTTTTTTTTTAAAGAAACAAATTTTGGACACTTACAAAATATTTTTAGCTGAAAGAACATAAGGACTTTTTACAAACAGAATTGGCCAAGACGAACTTTTCAAAACGTTAGCCTTAATGTAGAGTAACAGACGTGAAAAGCGTTTAAAATTAAACAATCATTTGTGTTTAATTTTTAGCCCTTTATAAGACATGCTTGAAACACATGTAGCGGTATGTGTTTAAAACAAAGCAGTAGTGTTTTTTATTTCCGAAATTTTGTTTAATGAAAATGTTTATGTTTATCACGTGTCCGTAAAATAAAAGCATTTTGTTTTGAACACTTCGATCGCTGTGTTTCAAGCATGCGTTCATATTTTGTTGAAAACTGAACGCGGTGTTTTATTTTAAACGCATTTCACGTTTGCAACACTATATAAATGTTAAATTTTCAAAAGTTTCTTCTCGGTGCATGCTACTTGTAAACGCTTGTATGTTTTTAACACGTTTTAGCTGAAAACGTGTTGAAAGGTTTTCTACATGTCTAAAATACGTTATTTTTTATAAGTTTTTACTGTGTAGAAAAGAAATAACCATGGTATACAGTCTGATTTTTTTATTAAGCATTTCTCATTATCGTATTTTTATTTTCATTATCGGCCTGAATATTATTGGTCGATAATGACAATTAAAGTCCGGTAATGAAAATAAAGGTTCGATAATGATAAATGAGCTATTGGCCAGAGATGCGCCACAGAGTTAGAAAAATGATTCTGGTTTCGATAACTTAAAATTCTAGTTCCGTTATGGAAAATCATTTTCCGTTAACGAAAATTGCATTTCCGTTAACAGATATTCAATTATTGTTAAAGGAAAATGATTTTCTCGTGATTGGACAATATTTTATTTGTTCCTCTTTGACATGACGCTTCAATAAATATATTTTAACTTTATTTTGAATTTCCGCCTAACAACAAATGAATTTCCATGAATATGTGAAATTATGATTACTCGTCGGTAATGAAAAATGCTTTGTCGACGGAATTTTCCTTATCGACCACGTATTTCCCTTAACGGATATTCAGGCCGATAATGAGAATTAAAATGCGGTTATGAAAAACCTTTAATACAAAATCTGATGGCATGCCAAAATACAGCATTTCAACTGCATAAATAATGAAGTTTAAATCTCGTAATCACCTGCTTTGGTGTGAAATTGTGAGTTCAGAATACATTGCCGTCTAGTTCAGCCTTCTCTGATTACAAATAGCCCATATAAGCAACGTAATACCCGCGTATATTTTAAATCAGCAGGTATCCGATTGCAACCAAAATACCAAACATTGAGCTGCCGATAAATACGCAAAGAATAAATCTAATAAATACACGAGTTCAATATATCAATTAATTTTGCGGCCAAGGGTAAACAAGAATAAAAAATGCCTCCTTATTATAGGCGGCTAAACAGCCACAAAGACGTCAAGAAGAACAGAAAATTTTTAATTTTCAGTATGCGTTTGATGTCTTGGTCACAAAAACGGTTACCATGGCATCAAATGCACGCCGAAAATTACAAATTTGCTGTTCTTCTTGATGTTTTTGTGGCTGTTCATCCGACTATGAGTAGGCATTTTTTATTCTTAAAATACCAGTTCGTTGTAATTAATCGTTGGGGCTAGGTAGGGAGGGAGAAGCTGAACTCTGGTTTTATGAGGCTAGTTTGTAGCTAAAATCAGACGCAACAAGTTACATTTTATTTGATGATAATACGGAGCTTATGTGATATTGTCTGATAAGCGCTGGGGTTACGGCCGGTCCATCGTCTGGGTCGTATCCCAGAATGCCCCCAGGCTGGCTCGCAGAGCCAATCAGGAAAAAGAACGGGCCTTTAAAAGAATCTGTTGCCTGCCTGGCCTGACCTTTAGTGATTTTCCGACAAGACACACGGAACCACACACTTTGCAGGTAAGCCTAGCTGTTACGGAAGAAGGATTGAACGTATTGAGGGCTGGTGTTATAGGCTGGCGTGGTGAAATATGAATTATCGATAATTAATCCTGTATCGGGTATGAGTTCATTGTGAAACAGGAATTATCGATAATTAAACCTATATCAGGTGTAAATTCATCTGCAATAACATTTTTTTGTAAAAGCTTTAAATTTGGTACGTTTTTGTGGATTATGGCTTAAATTCAGAGCAAGCAGAATTTTGTAAATAGTTACGATAGGAGTGATAATACAATAACCTGCTAGTCGGGACGGTGAACTCCCGTTTCGCCAAATTCCGTTAAGCCACAAAAAAAAAAAAACACAAATTAACAGCTTAACCCTCAGGAGCCTATCCCGTTTCGCCGAAACGAATTCGACAAAATTTTACATAAACGAAATTTTAATACCTTATTTCTATGTAATGGGGCTTTAAAAGGCAAACATTTAACAGAGACAAGCAGTGGTAGAATATAAGACATTATTGATTTATTAACGTTTTGAAAACTGGCAATGCAGACGGAAAAACGTGTACTTTAAATATTATTTAGAATGCTTGGTCGTCACTACGTCAATGCCAAGGTACTTTTTTAAGAACAGTTAGTTATACACGTGATGGTTACCCTTTCCCAAACGGGAATTCTCGTTTTGCAGCATCCCGTTTCGTAGAATCAAAATATTCTTCTACAATTTAACATTGCAGAAGTTAAAGAGGCGTGCCGAATTGGAAGCAATTTGTAATTAGTTGCGGTTTCTGATGGTATGTGTTTAGCCGCAGCGAGCGCGGCAACTCGAGCGAGGCACGTAATTTGAAACAAATTATTCTGCAAAACGGGTGTTCAAATGTTCGTGCTTAAATGTTTTACATGTTTCGTGTGCCTAAAATTTTTATGGACGGTATTTGGTGAAACGGGATTTGGCGAAACGGGACGTAACCAGCGGGACAGCGTCCGATTCGACGAATATTTTTGCCAAGAGAAATTTTTAAAATTCCTAATTTTCACGTGATCATCAGTCAGTAAATTATTGTTTTACGCCAAAGAACATTATGCAGGTTCGATTCCCACTGGTCTAATTTACTTTTATTTTTCAAATATTGGCTACGATGTAAAAGACGGTGAAAATCATGTGATCCGTCCATACTACATTGACTCAGTGACAGTTCTCCAGTACTGCTGGTTATTAACGGACTTATACTATATGGTACGCAGGTTTTGAAAGATTATGCAGTCCAAATGGATTTTATGTATGTTCACCTTATGCTTACTGCCTTTTTTTTTACGGGAATAGGAATCATATATTTTGGATCTGTACTAAGGAATCTAGGAAAAAGGTCGATGGAAAAAAGATCCGGAGAGAAAAGGCCCGAGGAAAGTCGGCCTAGGAAATAAAGGTCTAGAAAAAAAGTCGAGGGAAAAAATCCGGAAAAAAGCCGAAGAAAAAGCTGCAAAAAAAAAAAATACGATTCTTGGTGAAACTCCGTTGCCTGTCTGGTGAAATTCGAGCCAAGACTACCTAACCTAATCTAACGTAACTTATTAAAAAAATGTCCGGGAAAAAAGCCGAAGGAGAAAAAAAAAGGCTGCATAACAAAAAAGTTTCCTGGTTAAACTCCTTTTCCTGCCTGGTGAAATAAGAGCCAAAGCAACTGACGTATAACCTAACTTATGAAAAAAACTACACGAAAAAAAACCACTCTTACATTTTTTTTAAATTCTGTAATTTATTAATTTTCTCTACGGAAAGTTCCCAGGACCTTTTTCCCTCGGACCTTTTTCGGACCTTTTTACCTCCCGGACCGTTTTCCACGAACCTTTTTTCCTCGATCTCCGCCCCACCCCTCCAACCCCGGACTATTTTTTCCGCCCATCGTATTGAATTACAGTTAAAAATGTGAGGGTAGTTGACGGTAATCACAGCGGCAGTAAAAACAAGACAGCATTGTGATAGGCAACGTGGTGGTTTTGATGCGTTCCGAAAGGGCCAATTTTGCTAGGTAATTACCGTGACAACGACACCTTTACCATTGCGATTAATGCGAGGATGCGATGCGAGTCGTTGCGTAATCGCTCCCAAAAGGTAAACGGGAAATAAGTCGTGAGCGAAAATCGTACACTAGAAATAACTAGGCTACATTAAGTCACCTTTAATGGCAGACTTGGGCAACGTCGGCTGTAAGTCACGTCTCACTGTGAGCCCCGCAAGCATGAATTGAAGTTTCATTTTTTTTGGCTGTATAATTTTTGATTTTTTGATTTTGTTGTTTTCTGGTTTTGTCCCAAAATTCACACCCACGCATTGCTGTTATGGCGCAATGGCCATTTTTCCTCGGCTCTGAACTTGGTTTGACGTGACATATGATCTTATAGTGTCCGCGGCCTATCTTGAGTTCTCAGCAGAACGAACACAGACAATCGATTGTACGTTTTCAGTAGCAGAGTGCCTTGTTGATATCCAAGATGGTTACAAAAACAATGGCGGCCATCGATTAAAGCCACCCCATCCAGGAAGACGTAGCCACTCACAAAATACTTGCAGGACTCAAGATACACCGCGCACACAATGGTTACTTGAAAAGCTGCTTGACGCTTTTCGCTGAACGCTGAAGACGCTCTGCACTGATAGTTGCACATCATTGCGAACCACCCCAGCACTCGTACGAATTGGGTTTTGTCAGTGTGTTTTTTCAGCCCCCAAAAAAGGACAAGAACTGTATTCTGAAAGAAGTGGTGTGGATGTTATAGATGTTGACGCAAAGTAATATGTAGTATAAGTGCACAGCGTTTTCAGGGTGCAGTCCTTTAACCTGAAACATTGTACATTTTTATCATGCGATTTCTTCGCTGACTTTTAAATATTTACGTATTGTTAGTAATTTTTCCGCAATTGATACTCGTGAGAAATAGGCGGTTAACCGACGATAAATGCTCGTTTGCGAGAAACGGACAGTCCAATATTCGGGGGGGGGGGGGGAGTAATCTCACGAGCGTGTAGCACATTGGACTGCCCCGTTTCAAACAAACGAGCAATTATTGCCGGTTAAATCACCTATTTCTCACGGGAAAATGTTTTAATGGTAAAGTGTGACGTCGACTTATCTCAGTTTAAAACAAATTTTTATTTGTGAATTATAATGAGTTAAGAATATTTACATACGACTGATGTAAATTCCTGAAAGGAAACTTCCGGTTTAAAAATTTCTTTTTCTACTTAAGTCCTTTTTTTTACTGTCCCAGTTTCCGAATTCGTGTTTACGTAATACCGTATTTGCTACTTTGAAAAAATGGCTAAGTCCCACAGCAGGTCAAACGGTCGGGGCTCAAAAACTGGCCGTGTAAACTAGTTTAAGTACTGATAAACGTTTATTCGGGCAGCCAGTGATGCAAAACTAAAGTTTCTGCATAAATTCTTGAAATATTGCGATCTATGTTACGCTGTTGAAAGCAAACCCGTTTATGTTTTTTTGTCAAAAATACACGCTAATCCCTAAAGATATTTTTGGCTTTTCTTCAGTTGTCCCCCATCGCCTTCCAATAGTTATAGCAGGTCGCTTATTTTCCGACCAGTAGGCTAACTGTAAATTAGGTTGATCTCAGATCCTATCACCTGGGGCAATTGACCTTTGACCTGGGCCTAATTGATTATATCCCCCCCCCCCCCTTTATTAGTAATTGCAATAAAACCACACTCTTAATTTTAGTAGACCATCTTTTTTTACTTACCGGTTCAATACAAGTCCCTGGGCTGTCAGATCTTTCGATCCCAGCGACTAATAAGTGACCCAGGCGAAAACGTGATCATTCATACCCTGTTGACCAAGTTACCTTACCCAGATCACACCCCTGCACGTCAGTGAAACGAGTTTTGTAGGACGTTCTTCCACACAGGTCCTTGCCTTCTTTATAAAGTATGTACGTATCAGGAATTTTGCACGTGTTTGGGGCGTGATAAGTGCGGTATATATTTGGTGGGACCTATACGGAATTTGTTCATTTTCTGGAAAATGTAAAGGTTCTCTCAAATCACTGACACCTCAACTGTGAGCATTAATAAACTGCATGGTTGTAATTGAATTCCTTTTTCTGTTTGTTTTTTTCAGAAATGAGGCCCGAAGTCCTCCTCCTTCTCTTGATGGTTGCCCTGACGTGGGCTCAAGAGGCAGGGGACGCCAACGCCGCCGTGCCAGGCAAAAGCAAAGACAAGGACAAGCTGACCGGTAAACAGGGGGAGAAGGAACGTGCTGGAGCCATACCGGCCACTTCAAATGCAACTGATAGTAATAAAACACAGGCTGCGGCTAAAAATTCCACTAAGCCTACTTCTGCACCCGAAGCTTCCGGTTCGGCCAATCCGGCCGTCACGACGCGAGGACCCCCTCTGATTCAAGTCCAGCCGGCAACAACGTCCATTTTCAATAGAGAAGGTAAGAAAACTTGTAAGAACGGTGGGTTGGAGGGGGGAAATGGCGGAGGGGGGGGGGGGGGGTGTACCAGTTAGGACAAGGGGTTCGTCAACAATCCAGAAGAAAGCCGCAGACGACCGATCGGTAAAGCCAAGACTACCTATATTTAAAAGTCTTAACGCTCGGTTTCATGTAGCATGCTAGACGCGTCGTCCAAGCGTTGCGCTGAACTGAAAGCACGAAAAACGAATAACCCCGATCGTAACATTGATTAGTGTATGCGAGATGCACAAAAAAGTGATATCTTCTCTTACTAGATTTACCGGTGTTGCAGCGCTAAACGAAAATTATTTTACAGTAATGGTGACTATTCTTGAAGTCTTCGGACGATTGACTACTACGTCAAAGGATCGTTTAACACATTTTTAATGAGAATTGAAAACGCCGTAGCGTATCATACAGTACAATATACACGTACCTTGCTTGCTCTTCTGCTTGAAATTCATGAAATTAAACCTCCGGAGGCTTTGTTTTGTCGTCGAGTGAAAAAATATGTATGTAGCATGAAGCCATTGTTGTTAAATTTTAATAATTTGGTGTCAATGCAGTGTTTTAAGTTTAAAATCCGCCTATCGCGTGTCACACGTACCTTTCACAGTTCAGTCCGCATGCTAGAGCAGTTCATTTTTGGGGTGTAAATAGCGCGACTGGTGGCAGAATCGGTGGCTAACTGGACGATGCGTTGAATTTCTAACGTTAAGCCTTTAAAGCCAGGTAGCCTTGGTAAAGCCACAAGGTCAACAGATGCTTTTTTATAGTATTGTTGTCGAACACCGTTGTCTAACACCCTTGTACAACGAGTCCATTGTTGCAGCTTACGTTCTTCACCATTATGAGCCGATACATTGTTGCTCAGTTCCGAATTGCTTGACCATTGTTGCGATTTTATACTGAAGGATTGGTACATTGTTGTTGTTTATTCTCTTCCTACTAAATGCCGCCTCCTGGCATTTTCGGGAGGAGAAGGACCCTGTGGTACCTCGTGCTCATGTCGATTGTAGCATGTTCAAGATCCTGGGATTTCCGCTTGGATTTTTCTAGCTAAATTCTTCCTCTCATCGTCGTGGGGCAGACAACCCAATTTGGATTCGTACTCCCCTTAAAAACAAACAAACAACTTCTCCTTAAATTGTATTTCTCCAACTAATTGTCTCTCTCATTGTCGTGGGGTAGATAACCCAATTTCGGGAACAACAACTTCTTTGGCGTAGGCGTGTAGTCTTCACGGTAGTAAGATTCCACGGCAAACGATTTCACTGTTGAAGCCGTACATCTTCACGAAACCAAAAGTAGTGTAACCCCGGAAATTCGCAACATTAACTGGTTTAACAAATAAAGACGATACCGGCTGAGATATACGGCAGTAAAAAAAATCCCTTTTTTCCATTTCTTTAATTAAAGTTTTTTTTTTCCCCAAATAAACTTGACTTCGAACACAGCACCAGTTAAATATAGCAAGCTAGCAGAAATATGCAGAAGGTTGTGAAATGACATGACGTTCATTAAAAAGGACACACCACCTCACTATTTTCGCGCATCCTGCGCGTATATAGCTTTTGCAAAATTTACGTGTATTTGAGTAATTGTAGGAACATGAAAGCGTTTGCAACATTTACATACTTTTGAGTAATTGTGGGAATATGCGTCTCGTACGTGGGCAAAATAGGAAAATGAAAGCGTTTGCAACATTTACGTACTTTTGAGTAATTGTGGGAATATGCGTCTCGTACGTGGGCAAAATAGGAAAATCAAAGCATTTGCAACATTTACATACTTTTGAGTAATTGTGGGAATATGCGTCTCGTACGTGGGCAAAATAGGAAAATCAATGTGTTTGCAACATTTACATACTTTTGAGTAATTGTGGGAATATGTGTCTCATACACGGGTAAAATAATAAAATCAAAGCGTTTGCAACATTTACATTTTAAGTAATTGTGGGAATATGCGTCTCGTACGTGGGCAAAATAGGAAAATCAATGCGTTTGCAACATTTACATACTTTTGAGTAATTGTGGGAATATGTGTCTCATACACGGGTAAAATAATAAAATCAAAGCGTTTGCAACATTTACATTTTGAGTAATTGGGGGAATATGAGTCTCGTACGAGGGTTAAAACAGGAAAATGAAAGCGTCTGCAACATTTACATAAGTTTGAACTAATGTTGCAAAACTTAGTCATACAGGAAATCCAACATAGAAATCCAATTTGCACCTTTAAGAGAGCCAAGACGTGAAGAGAGGCATTTGTAGGGTTTTCCGTCGCGGCAACAGTATTTTTCACAACAATATTTCACAACCTGCTGCACATCCACCAGGCGCACGCTGGCCACGCACTGTTTTCGAAGAAATGTTTGTTACGGATAAACAATTTTGGTGAAAAAACACGTACGTTGGTTCTTACGTATGTATTACGTGTAATGGCTGTGATAGTTAGATTTTGACGTGCAGAGGTTTTCAATCGGTTTTTTTTTTATTTGGTAGTATTTAAAACGTCTATTATTGTCCTAAGATATCCTAAGATTTAAATTAAAAATCATCAATTTTTATCCGTGTACATTTTAACGGGTAAACTGAAACTTCAATCATATAACTCCTTTTTTTACGGCACACTTGATGTATTTGCTTGTAATTTGTGTACTTTTTTTTTGTGGCATGCAGTAATGTCGACTAAAAAAATACGTGTTCAGGAAAATGACCAAATCTTGTTGAGGTCACAGTTCGTTTCTTCAGTTGGTCAAAAATTAACGCTTTAAATTTCTGGGGGGAGGGGAGGTATATAGAAGGGCACGGGAATGTTGTGTGTGTGTGGGGGGGGGGATGCACTTCCAACACTTGTATCCCTGTAGCGTCGCGACCGCCTAGTTGCACATTCTCAACTGTCAGTATAGCCGCATTGCCTTCGCAGTTTCGTTTACTGGTTACCAAACAATAACCAGGTACTGCAGGTGAGCCCTCTTCTAGTAGCCAATTCCAATAACCAAGCCACAAACAATAATGTATTAGAAAAACAAAAACGAATTCGTTTGATGTTTAAGGTAAGGTTTAACTGGTCCGAAGAAAAAACAGCAAAGGAACACAAATAAACTTTCCTGTAAGGTTTCGTATACCGCACTGCTCCTGTGCTGTTTCGTCCACGTGAAACCTTACTGCTGTTTTCGCAAATTTTTACAGTTTTTAATTTAGAACACGATAGGTCATGTTAATGTATTCTACTTGGCTAAAACGATATCACTGAAAAATCGTAAAAACCATAGTCTTAGTCGCTTAGTACAGGCCTACGGATTAAGCAATCTGGGTTCGTGCGACTCCTTCAAAACTTTGAAATGTCGTTGAAAATAAAAATGAAATACCAGTCCTGAAATCTTGAATCTGAAATCTTGAAAAGTGGTGAATGTATCATCATGGGATGAACGGAAAGGAGACGACTTGACTTGAAGAATGCTGAAAAATTTAGCCCCGAAAGGATAGGCGAGTGTACAGCCTATATTAACACTATATTATTCTTACAATAATTTTGAAAATCATAAGGCTCATAAGGTTGATTTTGACTTGAATTTGTGTATCAGTGGTTTTCAGCCATAAAGTGAAAGATTTTTTTCTTTTTGAATACCGAAAAATCGGTCGACTCAGCAATTCTACTTTCGTTCAAATTCGTGACTTATGCTTACAGTTCGATCACGCAAAACCAAAACTCAAAGATTTTCAAAGGTTTTCACCTCGAAACTTGCGAATTTTCGACAACCTTTACTGGTTGTCTTCTTCAGGCAGTTAAACCACCAGCACCCACACTCACAATCCTTCCAAGTGTGAGTGCTGGTGGCTTAACTGCCTGAAGAAGATAACCAGTAAAGGTTTTCGAAAATTCGCAAGTTTCGAGGTGAAAATCTTTGACTTTTGGTTTTGCGTGATCGAACTGTGAGTATAAGTCAAAGTGAAAGATGTGACCCGGGTGCTTGTCTAACAAATCTACTAATGAGTGGTTCATATTCACCTTGGAAACCTGTAATCAGTATTGCAATCCTCAAATAGCCTTTGATTTAAAGGGCAATTACATCCATTTTGACACGCATGTTTGACTTTTGGATCACTGACACAATAACTAAACACAAGAATTGTGGTAAGAATATATAACAATTTAATTACTGCATCACAAAACAAGACACGGAGATCGCCATTGTTGTGCTGGAACGCTCAGAAATCAATGCCGACAGATGTCACTTTTCGATTTCGACTCGCAGCCGATTGAGATAGCTGTTTTGACTGTGAGGAGCTCAAGCGTCTAACGGTCTTAGCTGGCCGGCAGTGTAGTGACCAGCTAAGGCCGTCAGACTCTTGAGCTCCTCACAGTCAATACAGCTATCTCAATCAGCTGCGAGTCGAAATCGAAAAGTGACATCTGTCGGCATTAATTTCTGCGCGTTCCCGCAAAACAATGGCGACCTCCGTGTCGTGTTTTGGTTATGCAGTAATTAAATTGTTATATCGGACGTACGAAACGTATTCTTACCGCAATTCTTGTGTTTAGTTATTGTGGAAGTGATCCAAAAGTCAAACATGCATGTCAAAATGGATGTAAATTGCCCTTTAATGTCTCATTAATGATGTCTTAGTCGCAATGTCTAAAAAAAATCTTCTAGTGAGTGGTTCATATTCACCTTGGAAACCTGCAATCAGTATTGCAATCCTCAAATAGCCTTCGATTTAATGTAACAAACGGGCATCCACACATAAGTAGGAGGCGGAGGCTTTGGGGGGAGGGCGAATTGCAAGCTTGATGTATTTTTGAAAGAACGTTTTAAATAGTTCTTCATTGTTATTGTCTTTTTGTTTGTTGAATTCCGTTTGTACATAGACATTGCATCGGAAATACATGCTATTTTCATCCAAATTCCAGGTCCACCAGACTGCATAGGTCGTCTGGACTTCACCCTCATGTGGCCTCTGGGCAGCTGTCGTAATTGCACCTCCGACTCGGACTGCGATAAAGGGTTCGTGTGTTGCAAGGCTCGAGAAGTGGGAATCCGCATTGTGCCCGTCGTGCTGAGAGATTGTTGTGTCCTGAAACGCCCACCCGTGGTACCACCCCCTGGAGCCCCCTCTGCTGAATCGACAACAGTACGTCATCCTTGAATTTCAGAGCACAGGTAATGATTTTGTAAAAAACTACACCTTCGGTAATTATGGATTGAGGAAGCGGGATGTCATTAAAGGGGGATTGTCACGAAATGGCAGGCTGCAGCATCTATAGGGCAGTGACACAACGTAGTATTATTGTGTATAACTCTATGCTGGAGCCTTAATGGGTTAGCTGCAAGGGACACTGCGGAGAGAAACAGAAGGGCGTCATACTGAAGCCGATGCTGTGAAGAGTGATTTTTAAGGCCTAAAACGCCCGATTTTTGTTGTTGGAGAAAACAACGTTATTTTAAGCCTAAGAAATCCGCTCTTCCGTTGTTTTTCCTTCCATTTTTATGTAGTGCACCTTGTAGTTATGCCCTCCAAAACCCATACTGGTGCCAATATGGCGGCAAATGTAGCCTATAGGCTCTATAGCCATTTACCGCTACCTAGCCCTTACTTTTAACGGGCGAAGGAACACACAAATGAATTTCTATTTACACAACAAACAAGCCACGTGCCTCCTGAATTATTGAGTGTAAAGTTGGTGCGCCCACGTGCACCAGGAAGCAAGCGGTAAAAGTTAAGCCTAAAACGATATCACGGGCCCTTTTTGCTATACATCGACCGTTTTGAAACGCAGATTTCGAACCGTTAGATGAGCGCCTTCTAGTGACAGTGATATCGTTAACCTTGATCGCTTGCTTCCTGGTGCACGTTGCCGCACCACCTTTATATTCAATAATTAAGGAGGCACGTGACAGTTTGTTGTGTAAAAAGAAATTTCTTTGCGCATTCCTTCGCTTGTTGAAATCAAGTGCTACATAGAACTAAATAATGGTAGAGGGTGCTAGATGCTGCAACCTGTCATTCGGAGAATAGGCACCTTTAAGTCAAGTAAATTGGGTATAGTGTTTTAAAAATTAGATAACCAAGAGACAGCTGCATTGATCACGCCTGGTTGATTGTTGCAAAGAAAAACTATATACGTAGGTTAAAAGGGCATATCTTCTCCCTGTTTTCGTGCATCCTGCGCATTTGCAGCTTTTGCAACATTTACATTCTTTTGAGTGAATGTAGCAAAACCGTCAGTCACGCGCAGGCTAGCCAACATGGAGGCAATTACATTGAAGAAGGTCCAAAATGTGTTATGAGCGGTGATTGGCTTAGAACGGTGTGACGTAGCAAACGCTGTGATAAGGAAAATGCGGACAGTGGTTGCACGAATGGCGAAAAGTGGAGACTCCAGTAACGTTTAAAATAAATAATATTTATTGAAGAACGCATTGGTCGTAGCAGAGTAAATGTGAGTCGTATTTTGAGAAACTTGATTCATGAATGAAGAAAGCAAATATTTTGGAGGGTTAACACTCCTACATACCCTAACAATTTCTGATAAGGAGATCAGAATATCTCTTTCCGTTTAAAGATGGCGGCCAAAGAAAGACGGCGGCTGCTTACAATTTTGAAGATGTAATATCTCTTCTTCTATGTGACCAAGTTTGAATTTCAATATGTCAAATTAAAAAGATAATATAACGTAGAGCGCTTTATTTCCTAAGAAATTCAAAATTGATCACATAGAAGAATAGATATTTCATTTTTCAAAATTATAAGCAGCCGCCATCTTTGTTTGGCCGCCATCTTTGAACGTAATGAGATTTTTTGGTCTCTCTACCAGAAAATGTTCAGGGCATGTAGGAATATTAACCCTCCAAAGGATTTTCTTTCTTTAATCATGAATCAATTTTACCCCAAATTTTCTCTACTATCGTCGGTTTTCCATTTTTTAATAGAGGTTATTCTTGGCGTGTTATGCAGTATTATGGACTGCGGAATATTTTTATAATTGTGTATTTTTATATTATGTTTATTGTTTAAAATGCGCACGAACTTAATCTTTCTTTAACTTCATCATAAATTTAAAATCGTCTTTTGTAAATAAAATAATTAGATTGCTTAAAAAACACAACGAAAATGTGTAATTGGTTCTTAATAAATAAAATAAAATGAAAAAGATTAGCAAGATTTCAATGATAAAATAAAAATAAAGTAAAATAAAATAAATTATTTTATTAAAATTAAAAATTAAAATTAAATTCAATAATCAAGTTAAAAACTTAAATACGCAGATTCAGTCTAAAAGTGAAGATTATTTTATAAAGTACTATTCTTAATTTTCAAGTTGTTTAAGAATAAGAATAAGCACCAAAAATAACGAACATTAAAATTTATCTTCAAAACACCTCCAAACATCAAAACCTAAGCAGTCAAGTAATGAACAAAAATGATAAATTATTTATCTTCATAGCATTTTATATTCTATTATTTTATTTCATTTCATTATTGGTACATTTTTGATTGCATGGGATTTTTATTGTATTAAAATTATGCGAAATTTCGCAGCCAGGCAGGATCCAGTCTCGACTTGTCACTAACAATTTTACGTTTACAGTTTACACCCTTATACTTATAATACTTGATGTGATTGCACACCATTTCGCTATTATCAACACCGTTCTTTCTTTTTTTCAGTTAAATGTTGCTTCTACGGCCAGTTCCCATGACAACTAGATCGGCCAATCATCCTCTCAGGTTCTACCCACCAGCTCTTATCGCTGCCATGGCAACGTCATGATTGACAGAAGTTGATCCATTACGACCCGCCCATCGTAGTATATTAGCAATGATCACTACAATCATATTGTTTTGTTTTTTTTCATATCTTCGATTACACTGGTGTACCAATAATCTGCACAACGATCCATAGCCACTTGCGGTGCGAGGGCTGAAATCACAGCTTTTATCTTTTGTATTTTTTTGTATTTTTTTTTTTTTGTATTCCTTGTGAATTATTTATTGTTATTTGTTATTCTTATTAAAGTGAACTATATTATTGAGATTTCATTTGTTGATGTATTTCAGAGAACTTTAAGGAGAACTAGTTAAACGTCGGTTAGCTGAATAGCTTATATTTTTTTGCGATAGTTTTCGCAGAACTGTTTTCGGTCAGGAAAACTTGTCTTTTTCATAAAATAAAAAAATGACGTGAGCAAGTTCCAGATATTGCAGAAAAAGAAGCCTTGAGCACGATAAAAAAGATATATACTTATATTTCGACCACAATGATGTGGTTATCCTCAAGAGAAAAAGTTGCCTACACTTCCGTAATTCAGTCACGTAAGACCCAAATAGTCATATTCACAACATTATTCATCAGATGAACCATGAACGAGGGCAGCCAGTGGCGTAACTAGTGGGGGGGGGGGGGACGCAAAGGAGCGATTCGTCTCCTTTGCAAGATTTTGAAAGCTTATTCGGCAAATTGGCCAAGCCACTTTTTCCTTAGCTGAAAAATTATTTACCGTCAGATGGCTGCTTTTGAGGTCAAAGACGCAACTTTCATCTTAGCTAATTTGCACTTCTACTGTTTCTCCTTTAAATCACTAAAATAACCAAATAACAAATGGAAAAATGCAAAATCAGTAAAGATAAACAGTAAGAATTACTAACTCCGTATTTTGCTAAAAACTCCCAACATTTGTAACAAAGTATCAGTGTTTAAAAAATAAGTATCTGGTATGAAAAACTGAAGGATTTACATTACAAAATGTTTTTATGCGTATAATGCAGAAGAAGAATGAATAGAGGAATAGAGCAGTCAGCAAAGCTGGTTTTATAAAAATGTTCCCAACGGCACTTTACAAGGCCAGAAAATGCCGGAAAATAGCAAAAATGCATTAGCTTCCGGGGCTCTTATTCGGTTCTTCCTCTACACCATTCGGCTAAGTGCCTAGTGTTGCCCCCTCAGTAAAAAACCCTAGTTACGCTACTGAGGGCAGCCATTGCGGGAGTGAAGAAGAAGCAGGATGGCAAGAATGTATGGTCAAACGCAACATATTTTAATAAATACAATGTAAAACTCGCGCTGAAAAATCGTTAAAATTATCAACTTACATCAGCAGTGTGGACGTAAACATGAACGAGGGCAGCCATTGTGGGGAGTGATGAAGAAGGAGGAAATGACGTGGTTGCATGCCCTCGTTCATGTTTATGTCCCACTGCTTGGTGTAAGTTGACAATTTTAACGATTTTTCAGTATGAGTTTTGCATTGTATTTATCAAAATATGTTGCATTTGACCGTATATTTTTCCCATACGATTTTTAATAATTGATTTTTATTATTGCTTTAAAGTTATAGGAATTATGTCGCAAATATGACTATATGGGTCCTACGTGATTGAAATTAAAAAAAAAATACACACAAAAACACATACTTACATTTCGGCCAAAATGACGTGGTCATCCTCAAAGAACGATGGCTGCCCTCGTTCATGTTTATGTTGTGTGCGCAGCGCATCTTGAGTCCTGTGGTTATTTTATGAGCGGCTACGTCTTCCTGGAGGAAGCGGCTTTAATCGACGGCCGCCATGGTTTTTGTAACCATCTTGGATATCAACAAGGCACTCTGCTACCAAAAATATACAAGCTATTATCTGTATTCGTTTTGTGGCGAACTCAAGAAAGGCCGCGGACACTATAACTGCCTACTGAATAATATTGTGAATCTGACTGTGTGGTTTTACGTGACTGAACTATGGAAATTTTGCAGGCCACTTTTCCTCTCTGAGGATGACCACGGCATTTTGGTCGAAATCTAAGTACGTTTTTCTCTTATTTTTGTCGCGTTCACGGCTTCTTTTTCTGCGTTGTCTTCTTCATGGTAAGTAAGCGGCTATAGTTTGTTACACATTTAGTGTACAGACGAATCACATGCACGGCGCAACGTATTCGTCCGCCTTCGCCTCGCCTAGAGGAAGCACACGTGGAGGTCATAAATAATACCACGACTAGGCCGTGTCAGTATATGGCTCAGCGGTAGGACCTCAGTCTTTGATTTTTAAAGGTCGTGGGTTCGATTCCCCGCTCAGGCAGTCTGACATATAAGTCCAAAAGGCAACGTAAATAGGTTTGCATCCGTATTATTTAACCCTTCGAGAGACCATTTGGCTTTTTGTCCTGTTTAACTAATTGCTTCACGTTCCTGCTCTTGTCATAAGGTCGCTTCGGAAAAAAGCTGTGGGTTTCGTTTCCCGGCTCCAGGTCACTCGATCCAACATTGTTCGAATCTTATTTTACCAAAGTAACTTTAAAAGGCGTCAACTTTCTGGCTAGCGCGAGAACTGGCATTGCGTCATTGGAGGCGAGGCAAGCGATTTCCACCCTAGTCGCGGCCTTGGCTTGAATCTGAAGCCGTCTCATTTCCTGCTTCACGGTCGTGGTGTCGTGGAACGCTGCTGCACGAGGAGTTAGTTACCAGAAGCTTGGACTAACGCCCTAACCAGACAGAAAAAAAATTACGTCCAAAGTCATGCGTTACTATGTGCCGACAATGTCAAACTTGCTATACAATCAAGTTTTTAGTGTGGTGTTTATCGGCCAATTTTGGCGTCTTTGGTAACCCATCCCGCGACCCCATGCAACCGTGAGTAGCCATTCCGGTTGCTCGCGGCTGCATCATGACATGAGATGGTGTAAGAAAGACGTCAAAATCGATCGATAAACTTATCACCAGCCACACGATTGCAGCAATTTTGATCTTGGAGGCACGTAGTAGCGCATCGCTTCGCACGAAATTGTCGTCTGTCTGGAGAGAAATTTAAAGCCCGAATCAGACTAGCTGTTCGAAGCTGCATAGAGTCTGAGGATGGTTTTAAACCCCCCCCCCCCTCCCCCCTCCCTACAAGGTAAAAATTGCTGCACTCAACGCGACGCCATTCAGCCACGAGTGGCCGGTCCGTTTAGGGCTTTATAGTGTCCGCGGCCCATCCTGAGTTCGCCCATAATGAACACAAATAATCGATTGCATATTTTTGGTAGCGGAGTGCCTTGTTGACATCCAACATAGTTACAAAAACAATGGCGGCCGTCGATTAAAGCCGCCCCCTCCAGGAAAACGTATCCGATCGTAAAACACGCCGCGCACACAATAAGCTCTAATCAGACTGGCTGCTCGTAGCTTTACGGCGACGCTGGAAGATGTACCAAACACGTCAAAATCGGTCCTTAAACGCAACACCAACCTTATGATTGCAGCAATTTTGACTTTGTAGGCACGTAGTGATGCATCGCTTCGTACGAAATCGCCTTCTTTCTGGTAAGGGCTTTAGTTGTTCGTACAGTGACTAATCTACGTCGTTATCGCACCTTTCCGTTAAACCATTTCGTTAAGGCTTTATGCAATGCAACAATTTTGTATGCTGTTGTGTTCTACTGCACAACGGATACAACACTTAGCGCCAATGCACACGTGCGTTTTTAGGACGCGCGGCGACGCTGCGGTGCCGCTTCGGATGACGTGTGTGCACGATCGGTTCCCTAACTTCGTGTACAAAAAAATCATAGTTTGAAACCAATGAGACGATATTGCTTTTTATCGCCTACCTCGTGAACAAAAAATATATTTCAAAAACCAATGCGACGATATTTGGTACATCCATTTACTGATTTAAGACGTACCAGGGGGAAAATATTATACATTCTTTGCAGATTAACTAAAAAATTCGGATAAGTTCTGTAATTACTTCCCAATGAGTCTTCAATCATTTCTGCAACAGCATTTCATATTTCAGGATAGTTCTTTACACCCCCAATAAACAATTCCATGTCTATTTCTTCGAAATTGGACGTCATTTTCGGTAACGCTTTTGCGGTAAACGGCGGACGTGTGCACCGCTCAAGTCACCCAAGGTACTCAGAGACGCCAATTGCGTTTTTTTAACGCTGCGGTACCGCTGCGTTGACGGGGGGAATTGCGGTGCAAAACGACCGCACGAGCGGCGGACGGTAACGCAACGTCGACGCTGGTACGTGTGCAGTACCCAACAGATGTCACGTAAACCAAACCGCAAACACTGTACCGCAGCATCGACCGCAAATGCGGTACCGCACGTGTGCAACGGCGCTTAAAGGAACATTTCTTCCAACGGTATTTTTCTCGATCCTTCACACAGTGGCGTAGCTACGTAGCTGCGTGGCGAATTCGCCCTTGCCCCCCCCCCCCCCCCGCCTTAATATACAGGATGGCCTACAAACAACGCACTAGCTGAAAAATGTTTAAATCCATACTTTCTAATTTTTTTTCTCATTTTTATTTATAGTGAACATAGGGTCCACTTTTCTGTACTTTAGTAAAGTGGTCCCTATTTTCACGTATCTAAAAAAAAAAATTGAAAAAAGTTTGATTTAGAGAAATTTTCATCTTGCGCGTTTTTTATGGTCCACCATGTTTTTTAATGACAGGGAGGTGTGCTAACGGAGATGCTCGAAATCCATTTTTAAAATACAGTTTATACCAAGTTAAATAACTGTAGTGTACAACAAAAAAAGCCTTTTTAAAATCTAAATATTTTTCTTTTATTTTTTTTGGGAGGGGGGAGGAGGGGGGGGGGGGAAGCTGAGGCTGGCTGCCGGTTGCATTCTGCCATTCTTGCCACCCTGTAGCTACGCCGCTGCCTCCACTCAAGTACAGCCCCAAAGTTTTATTTACTTACCGTTAGTCAATCCCTTTACGTTCTAAAACTCCGTTTTAAATTGTGGCATCTATACCA